>MCJB01035383.1:89088-191799 GCA_002018475.1 Nicotiana obtusifolia | reverse complement strand
AAAGCATGATATATATATATATATATATATATATATATATATATATATATATATATATATATATATATATATATACTTATACTTTTAAAAACATATGCCTCTGTGGGCATCATCATCATCATCATATCGTACCCGGCTGAAATAAGCTCGGTAAAAACGTACCCGGCCATCATAAGGCTCGGTAGAATCATACCCAGCCACGTGGAGCTCGGTAAAACCCAACTGATCAGTGGTTGCACAATAGGTGCCGTACTCGGCCGACTATAGCATGGCTCGGTAGAGTAAAATAGGTACATATATGCAATGCATGCGATGTAAGGTCGGTATCCTCCGTACACGTTATTAGGACTAACTCTTCCTCACGGATATCAAAAGAATCAGGAAGTACCAACAACATTGATAACATAAGAATAAGAGACTAACATCAACATCAATCGAAGGGAAACTATGTAAGTACTGCTAGCTTCTATTTTACGGTGTGATACGGACAACACATCCCCTATTTATATGACTCCCAAAAAGTTAAAACAATCACCAAACAGACCAAACAACATCAATAATAATCATATTAAGCCTCCCAAAATAGTCCACCAACAAATAACATTACTAACAAGCCTTTCGATAGATATCTCTTAAGTTCTAGCTTCGACGACTTAGCCGCAACTTGGATAATATTAAATATATGTAGAATAAGAGGTTCCTTACCTTTAAACAGATAGAAAAATTCCTATTTAACCTTAATTCACCATGAAATATCCTTCCAATACTAGAATCACTTTGGAAGACTTGAAATCACCTAGGATTGATATTAAAAATTTGAGAGAGTATTTTACAGAACTTAAAACACTTACAACAACCTCCCACACGATCTGGAACCACACAAAAATCAGCAAGAAGAAGAAGAAGAAACATCCTAGCGCCACGGGATTTCCGACACTTGATTTGTGTTGTTTGCCCTTTATTTGGGTCTTGGATCATGAGAGAACCTTGAGAGAGAGTTTTTAGGTGTCTAGGGTCTGAAGAGAGTGAAAAATAATGAGTTAAAACGGGCTTAAGGCATCTCATATATATCAATATATCTCAACCGCCTATGTGGGTCTCATAGAGAGCTGCTTGCGCGGTCTCGCCAAAACGCGAATATCTCTCTACTCCGATGATGTATCGACGAACGGTTTAATGCGTTGGAATATAGACTCATAGATATTTAATTTAGGGGGTAGATAACCCCGTAATTCTAAGTAAATTTGGAGAAAATCTTAGTAACATTAGACCTAAAGTTTAAGTAAAATTATGAACGTAAGTTGCGACAACTTTTGTCGACTTTTGTTTCATAACTCGTTTGGCTTCAGGACTTATGATACGGATACTATATAATTCAAATACCTTAAATTACGACCTCCTAGGAATATTAAGCACCTATAGTTTTACCTGAAAATACGGGTTACAACATCCTTGATTCGTTTAACTTCTAATACTTGTGAACCACTCTTATGCACCTTTGTATCATTTAAGAATAATAGGATTAACTTCTTATCATCTCAAAGATAATCTCTTCTAGGATTTATGTGGACTAAATTACAGTGTGATCTAATGTACGCGAATATGGGTTGTGGCACCCTCCCCCCATAGGAACACTCGTCCTCGAATGTAACGGTTTATGGGGAGTCTAACTCATCGTGGATTCCGATGGAAATTTCCGGCCGAGTTTCCCTATAAAATGGACACTAGACAAACTTTCAAGCAGTTAAACCCAACCTATGGCCTCACAAGGCTATACAAAGTATTATGGATATGTACATTATCTGCATATCACCATTTTGTATTAAGGAAGAGTATTCTCAAGCTATTCTTACCTCAGAGAGATGTTTCAGCTTCCATTGCATCCTGTGTTCCCCCGGCCTCCTTGTTATCTTCAATCTAGAATAGATAAGGGTATTTAGAATTCGTCTCCTCTTCTGGTTCCCGTGTCATTTATTCCGTATTCTTGTTCCTCCACAATACTTTGATGGAAGCAACATCCTTTGTTCTCAGCTTGCAGACTTGTCGATCTAATATAGCCACTGGCACTTCTTCATAAGATAGATCCTCCGTAACTTGTACATATTTGATAGGGACGCCTTGAGAAGGGTCTCCAATACATTTCCTCAACATAGACACATGGAATACCGGGTGGACAAATTCCAATTCGGATGGCAATTATAACTCATAAGTAACCTATCCAATTCGTCGAAGAATCTTGTATGACCCGATATACTGCGGACTCAACTTACCCTTCTTCCCAAAACGCATAAAACCCTTCATCGGTGAGATTCTCAAGAAAACCCACAAAGGTCGTTTTATTGTTAAATTACTTGCTTAATCTGCAATCATGTACTCAATCACATCTATTGTCACGACCCAAACCGAAGGTCCACAACAGGTAACCAATGACTAACTCAACCGAGTACCAACATAACGTATCCTTTTTAATCATACTATCATGGGTAAATGAGCCGGAAAGGCCGTCACGAGATAACAAGAATTAAACATAAGAGAATACTCGACATAGGACGGCCCAAAACAGAATACAAACTTATACATGTGACATTTAGGCCTATAAGCCCGACATGATCGTTTTTACACTAAAAAACATAGGCCGACAAGGACCTACAATCATCCATATACATGACATATGTCTACAACTCTAAGAGAATATAAACGTCATAAAGGTTGGGATAGGGTCCGGCCATACCAATCTATACATGTCCAAAGCATACTGACCAAATAGGCAACTCCAGAGCAAGTGGAGTACAACAACACCTTTCACTGAGCTGATAGCCTACTAGGAGGACTGTCAAACTGTCTATCGGTACCTGCGGCATGAAACGCAGTGTCCCCAAGAAAAAGGGACGTCAGTTCAAATAAACTACCGAGTATGTAAGGCATGAGAGCAGTATATAAAAGACATGAAAGAAACATGGAGTAAGGAACTAAACCTGTAAGTCTGAAAAGCTCTGTGAATCATGAAACATTTATAATGTCATGCATATGCATATAATAGTCATATCATGCATAGGTATATTCATACATAACATCATCAAGTCTTTAAGGGCATCCCATCGTATCATTTCGGTCTCTGTGGGCGAAATCATCAACGTATGCCAGCTGATAAGGTGGTGGTATGTATATAACGCCATAACCTTTCCCAATACCCCAAATACATATAATATATGCATATATAACACAATCTGGTCATGGGTCAATATACACGTATAAATGAATGCAATGCATAAGAAGTAAGTCAATAAGATCTCTCGGGATGTCATAAGATAAATATGCCTTCGGTTAATATCACGAAATAAACATTATTATTTATGTATTTTTTGAGACCCATGAACAGACGATATGACAGTAAGAGATATGGGGAATCAAGAACATAGGCAACCCTTGTACTTCTAAGAATAGAATCATTTGTAAAAGTTGCGTGCTTGCTCGTTTCGTTGTATCATATGGATCATGCCAAAAGGAAAGAAGGGATAGGCTTAACATAACTTAACTCCGTTGAGTCCCTAATACCTTCCAATAAATTATTCAAACAACTCAAGTCAATCTACCATAGCATAAGGAGATTCAAAATCAGTGCTGAGTAAAGGCTATGTCCGCAACTTAAACTAGTAGCTTGTTTATGTAAATTTGGGCAGCATCTCCCCTGTAACAAGGGCCTCCTCCAATACCATATACCAACAACAAAAAATAGAGCCATACAATAAGAAAAACATAAAAAATAGAGCACAAAATATTTCATTAACAAGTCATCAACATATCACGACGAGCGGCAAGCTCGGATTGAATCCCGTTAGCATCCTTCAACCCCATTATCATTCATTCTAGAACTTAGTAATATATTCAGTATAATAACCAATACAATTTAAAGGATTTCCAACCTTGTACTTAATTTCAAAGTTACCCGAAATAGCCTAACACAAGATGATATTACTATGGACAGCTTCTAAGTGCTTTATAGCCATTTCTTTTCTAGTTACCAATTTCCTCAACAAGATTGACATGTTAACCAAAATAATCATACTAAAAATATCATAGCCAACTTAATTTCCATAATTTCCAGCCACATGAAAGTCATATACACAACTCCCAAATAGTCCAATAAGAGACGACAACTTCTTATACAACTTTAAGTTCTATGTTGTAATTCTTCATCCAAATAACTTATCCAACATATAGATAAGCTTATGCCCAAGAAATAAGTTGTTATACATACCTTAAATAATCAGTACAAACTCGAAACAAAGCTTCCTTAGCTTACAAGAACCCTTAATGGCATCACAACACCATAGAGACGCTTTTCTTCACTTAGGCTAAATTTTGAGGTTAGGTCTAGGAAAAACCACCTTGGATTTGACTTGGAACCATGAAAGACTGTTAGAAAGGTGTTGAGAGAGTTTGGGAAAACTGTCTTTGGTCGAAAATGGCCATAAATGAGCCGTCCAAACCTTTTAAAATGTTCATGGGTCGTCGACCGCCTAAGTAGGTCCCATTGGGAGCTGCTTGCGCAGTCTCGGAAAAACGCGAATGTCTTTCTACTCCGATGTCGTATCGGTGAATGGTTTAATGCGTTTGAAACTAGGCTTGTTTATCTTCAATTTCTATGTGTATTATCTTATAATTCCAAGTATATTAGGAGAAAAGCTCTGCTATATTGGACATAACTTTAAGCACATTATGAATGTAGCTTGTGATGACCTTTGCCAACTTTTGTTCCACAATTCGCTTGACTTTAAAATGTAACACACGACTATCATACGACTAAAATAACTCATAAAATAATCACCTTATCATTTTAAGAACCCTAGTCTTACCCCAAAGTACATGTCATAACATTCCCAACTTGTCGACTTTTGACGAAACTTATTTTCCTTGATTCGTTTAGCTTCTAAACCTTCCAACCCTCTTGGTGCTTGTTATTCATGATTTTAAAGATTTGTAACCTCCATGGTAACATGATTAACTTACTTTATGTACTTTCAAATGTAATTCCATTTCTGAACTTACATCAATTGACTTACATAGTACTCTCACGTACGAAAACATGGGTGTAACATTATTCCCCCCTTTGGAACGTTTGTTCTCGAATGTTGACTGGTGCGCTTATTAATCTCATAAACTATAGCTCTTACGAATACATTAATACTGTCCTTACCATCTAGGTAACTATTCTGTGAATAAATCTAAAGGCCAGGGCATTCCCTCCTTTAGGCCTCTTCCTCACAGCGCGACCTGTGGTCAGAATTCTTCCAATCTTGTAATTGTTGCTACCTTCTGTCATGCAGCCTGTACGATTTTTTCCTTGTTTGTGCGCCGATGCAACTCTTCTCTCCTTTTTCCTCCAACTTTTAGCCAATCTCTAGGCCTCACCTTGTGAATATGTACAGAATTATGACAAGCTATCCCTCAAGGAATCTATAGGTGTACTAAAAGTTCTTTGCTCCATACTTTGTCGAACTTATGACTATTGCTATATCTTGTTTCATAGCCTCGGTTATCTATGCTTATGGCTTTACTACAACTACTTAGGTCATACTATACATAACTCTTACTTCGGTTTATTATTATCGAGGTCTGCTACACAACTCTAGGTTAATCTGTCGTTGCTTATCTATATGTATAAATCTAAGTCCTTCAATACTTTCTCATTACTGTTCATCTTAAGAATGACGGCCTAATCTCATCTCATACTTTGTAACTTTTATCCATCCATTGTTGATTCACCTTAATGTTGATCCATAACCTACCATTGATAAATTGAAACCCCTTACATAATACAATTTCACTAAGGCTCAAGTTGCATCGGGGAACGTTTGAAGTGATTTTCCTGATCCACCTAGGGTCGATACTATTCTTTAATAATCATATATAACATCCCAACATGATTCATCTTATAGGGATATTCTAATCCCGTGCCATCCATGAAATCTCTTTTCTGTAAATCATTAGTCAATCAAAGGCCCAAACGTTATCCTCTTATCTATCACAATTACACCCTTATTCTACTACTAGGGCAAATTCCATCTCTTCTAAATGCTCCTAGTATTAGACTCCTCTAGGTTCATTCAGGTTATACTGAGCTTTCTATAACTTACGGAAACCATCAACTCTCTTATTTTGATGGGCTTCCGAGGATTCACTTCTCATTCACCTTTTCTTATCCTTACTCCTATCTACCAAAAAAAATTGTTGCTCTATCATACTTTAGTTTGCGACCTACACATGTCTATTTATACTACTCGGCAACCTTCCTTTAACTTGCTAGCACCATAGATCTCCTTCTGTACATTTTCAATTGTCTTTAAATGTAATCAATTACTTTTCTTGGTCATTCTGCCACTTGCTGCATGGATACTTGGCTTATCATAGTGCCCACGAACACTGGAATTCCCTGTAACTCGTATGATCTCAAATATCACCTTTGATATTTTATTTGTTCATTAGCCACGATAGGTGCCGCTTTATTATGGAGTGTATACAATATTGTAGTGAGACTATTGTTACAAGACTATTTCTTCTTCAAGTTACTATGCTTATGTTGAAACCTTCTTCCTTATTTTCTCAGCTAGTCTTTCCTTGTAGTTTCTAGGGGAGACCCTCTGACTCTTGTAAAGTTGCGATCTTATTACATTCTACACCTGGTGGAATTTATGATGTTCTTGCTCGCCTATATTTATCTGTAGTTACTTACCTCCGTGCCCTTGTGCTCGTAGGGTTGCTTTTGAACTGAAATTTTTCCAGTGGCACTCTTTTTTATTTTCGTAACACTTATAATGTACCTTTAACTACCCCAACTCCTATTTGAAAATTTCTCAAGGATTATGACGTCATGTCTACGAGGTTGAATTCACTATGTTGGGGTTCACTATGTGTATCTTGCACAATCTGCTGATTCGTCTGTATCCTCTTGTGTAGCCATAACTAGGCTCTTCCTGAATCAGCTGCTAACTACTCGTTGTTCCGTTCTCATATCTATATTCCACATAATCTCTATTGGGATATGCCCTTTGTCTTAATTTACCTCTCGCACTGGCTCCTTATGTATCAAGTGTTCATTTGCACTTATTTTTCAATAAAATCTGGTGTGGGAACCCTTACTGCCTCTCCCCGGCATCGTGCTTGCATAATGTTCTGGAGCCGAAACATATTTTTAGGATCTGAGTAAATGCAATCTCATTCCTTTTGCCTTTATAATGCATTCTTCCTTTACCATTCTATATTTACCTGAACCACTCAACTCCGACTTAATACCAGATCAAACAATCTTCCTCCTTTTAGAGGAGTACTAACATTTAATGCTATGAAGATTTACCTATAAATGTTTTTACCTCTTCATCTTTGGCGTCTTTTCACATCTTCACAGACTCTTACTCGCCTTGCGGTAACCCTTCTGCACTAAGGATAACTGAATTTCTTACACACGAGCGTGACACCTAGCGTAACTGGCACACTTAGTCCCTTAAGCTTAACTCCACTCACAATGCTTGTTTTAGGGAAGCGTCTTCCTGAATGAACTTTAAAGGTTATTCTTTTGTTGTCCTTTCTATTATTGCCGGAACGCTATCTTTGAAATTCTCACGATGCCGACTATTATAAATTCCTTTGGTCCCTATTTCATGTTCAGTTTATCTGGTTCACTAGCCCATACTGACTTCTATTACTCCGGGGGTCTAACATAGCGTTCTGGTATCACGTTGGACTCACCAACTCATTTCTCGAAATGAGGATATGACCTTTGGCCTATACTCTTCTATTATCTCAGGGCCTGTCACTTTTTGTCTTTTCCTTCACTTGACTATAGACTCTGTCATCGCGTCATATTTTGATTTACCATTATCGCCCATTTCTCACATCTCACTCATAATGCTTCATTTACTCTCTTCTTATTCTCCTACTAATATTTCTGTCTATCACTTTATTCTGAAAAATTCAATAAAACATTCTTTTACTTTTAGCTCCCCTTGCTTCATCTCACTGGCTCTTCAAGTCGCCTAACATCATCTTTTTTCCTCGGGGTAGGAGTCATACTAAGGAAATATTTATCCCTTCTAGGATTCCACTGCCTATCTTCTAAAATTTCTGAACATTCTAGTATTCGTATCTGACTGTTCTATTCTAGTGTGCACCATCTGGGTGTCTCACAAAGAGTTCTATTACCATGTTTGCACTATCCTTCGGAAATGTTAGCTAATGCTAACAATCCATCAACCATTTTGGGTTACTCTAACCCCATCTGGATCCTGATATCCCATCCTTCTCTTAAACAATATCTGTTAGCTCCCATAGGGCATAACTGAGATGGGTGTGGCCAATTGTATATATCACTATTACTGTTAAAAGTAACTTAGAATGCTTATATTTCTCTGACTGAATTTTAAATATTGGTAATCTTCACTAACTGGGTAGCTCGTACCCTTCTTCACCTTGCTTCTTTTACTTGTTGAAACTTGTATCTACCTTCTGAGTCTCTTATTGCTTTATACCATATTGGTGGATAGATATTCATGCCTTAGGGTTCCTTATCAAGAAGCTTACACGTCTTAGTACACCTCTCATTTACTCATCATAAGCATGATGCAAAATCGAGTTCCTTTTACTCAACTCTTCCACAGCCAAATTCAATCTCTTACCAACTATCTTTCTAGATGTAGGTATCGTTATACTACGAATAAAATAGAATTTAGGAGTTTGAATTCCTACAACTAAACTCTACCACACGATCTAGAGTAAGAAGAAAGAGTAACAGTCCTAAATGCCATGTAGTCTCCTTCTTATAAGTGTGGTGCACAACACACCCAAAAACAAGACTTTACCAGACATGACTTGTAAACTCCCTAGGACAGAACTGCTCTGATACCACTTTTGTCATGATCCAAACAAAAGGGTCGAGATGGGTACCCGGTGCCTAAATCAACTTAGTACCAACATAATGTATCCTTCTTATCATACTATCATGGGTAAATGAGCCGAAAAGGCCGTCATGAGATAACCAAAATTAAACATAAGAGAATACTCGACATAGGATGACCCAACATGGAATACAAACTTATACATATGACATATAGGCCTATAAGCCCGACATGATCGTTTATACACTCAAAAACATAGGCCGCCAAGGACATACAATCATCCATATACATGACATATATCTACAAGCCTCTAAGAGTATATAAATGTCATAAAGGTTGGGACAGGGCCCCACCATACCAATCTATACATGTCCAAAGCATACTGACCAAATAGGCAACTCCAGAGCAAGTGGAGTATATCAACACCTTTCACTGAGCTAATAGCCTACTAGGAAGACTGTCAACCTGTCTATTGGGACTTGCGGCATGACAAGCAGCTTCCCCAGGCAAAAGGATGTTAGTACAAATAAAGTACCGAGTATGTAAGGCATGAAAGCAGTATATAAAAGACATGAAAAAAACATGGAGTAAAGAACTAAACCTGTAAGCCTAAAAAGTTTTGTGAATCATGAAACATTTATAATGTCACATATGCATACAAATTCCGTATAGTGCATATGCATATGCGTACATAACGTCATCAAGTCTCTAAGGGCATCCCATTGTATCATCTCGGAATCTATGGGCGAAATCATCAATGTATGCCAGCTGATCAGGTGGTGGTGCGTATATAACGCCATAACCTTTCCCCATACCCCACATACATATAATATATGCATATATAATGCCATCTGGTCATGGGTCAATATACATGTATAAATGTGTGCAATGCATAAGAAGTAAGTCAATAAGATCTATCGGGATGTCATAAGATCAATATGCCTTCGATTAATATCACGAAATAAACTTTGTCACTTATCTATTTTCTGAGACCCATGAACAGACGATATGATAGTAGGACATATGGGGAATCTGGAACATAGGCAACCCTAATACTTCTAAGAATAGAATAATTTGTGAAAGTTGCGTGCTTGCTCGTTTCGTTGTATCATATGGATCATGCCAAAAGGAAAGAAAGGATAGCCTTAATATAACTTAACCCTGTTGATTCCCTAATACCTTCCAAGAAATTCTTCAAACAACTCAACTCAATCTACCATAGCATAAGGAGATTCAAAATCAATGCTGAGTAAAGGCTATGTCCGCAACTTAAACTAGTAGCTTGTTTATGTAAATTTGGGCAGCATCACCCATGTAACAAGGGCCTCCTCCAATACCATATACCAACAATAAAAAATAGAGCCATACAATAAGAAAAACATAAAAAATAGGGCACAAAATATTTCATTAACAAGTCATCAACATATCACGACGAGCGGCAAGCTCGGATTGAATCCCGTTAGCATCCTTCAACCCCATTATCATTCATTCTAGAACTTAGTAATATATCCAGTATAATAACCAATACAATTTAAAGGATTTCCAACCTTCTACTCAATTTCAAAGTTACCCGAAATAGCCTAACACAAGATGATATCACTGTGGACAACTTCCAAGTGTTTTATAGCCATTTCTATTGTAGTCCAATTTCCTCAACAAGATTGACATGTAAACAAACATAATCATAAAAACAATATCATAGCCAACTTAGTTTCCATAATTTCCAGCCATATGAAGTCATATACACAACTCCCAAATAGTCCAATAAGAGACAACGACTTCTTATACAACTTCAAGTTCTATGTTGTAATTCTTCATCCAAATAACTTAACCAACATATAGATAAGATTAAGCCCAAGAAATAGGTTGTTATAAATACCTTAAATAATAAGTACAACCTCAAACCAAAGCTTCCTTAGCTTACAAGCACCTTTAATGGCATCACAACACCATAGAGACTCGTTTTCTTCAATTAGGCTAAATTTTGAGGTTAGCTCTAGGCAAAACCACCTTGGATTCGACTTGGAACCATGGAGGGCTGTTAGAGAGGTGCTGAAAGAGTTCGGAAATTGTCCTTGGTTTAAAATGACCAATAATGTGCCGTCCAAACCCTTTAAAATTTTCAAAGGTCGTCTACCGCTTAAAGTGGGTCCCATTAGGAGCTGCTTGCGCAGTCTCGCGAAAATACGAATATCTCTCTACTCCAATATCGTATCGATGAACGGTTTAATGTGTTAGAAACTAGACTCGTAGATCTTCTGTTTGATATGTTGTCCATTCTGTAATTCCAATTATATTAGGAGAAACTCTCTACTACATTTGACCTAATGTTCAACACATTATGAATGTAAGTTGTGATGACCTTTGCCAACTTTTGTTCTACAACTCGCTTGATTTCAAAATGTAACACACGACTATCATACGACCAAAATAACTCATAAGATAACCTTCTTTGTATGTTAATAACCCTAGTCTCACCCCAAAGAACATGTCATAACATTACCAACTTGTTGACTTTCGATGAAACTTATTTTCTTCGATGAAACTTAGCTTCTAAGCCTTCCAACCCTCTTGGTACTTGTTATCCATGATCTTAAAGATTTATTACCTCCACGGTAACATGATTAACTTACTTTATGTACTTTCAAATATAATCTCATTTCTGAACTTACATCAATTGACTTACGACGTACTCTCACGTACGAAAACATGGGGTGTAACATCTATCCTTTGCATATCATATCTCAGTCTTGTTTTTCATTATTGTTACATCATATTATCATTGTTTGGGTTGATTGTTATGAGATTTGTGAGCCCGAGAGACTGGAAAAATTAATGACTAAGTGAGGGCGAGGGCCTGATTGTAAGTGATGTTTATGGGATCGGACTGGACGCTGCAACAAGCTTTATTGATTCATGCCATGATTGGCTTATATTAGTGCTTGGGCAGGATACGCCCCTCTGGATTCTGACATACCACCAGGGAGCACTAGTACCTATTGAGTGCGAGTGCTGAGTGATTGAGAGTACTGAGTGACTGGGAGTACTGTGTGACTGGGAGTCTAAGTGACTAGGAGTACTAAGCGATTGAGCTTGCTGAGTGAGATTGAATACTCCGAGGGTATGTATATGACTTTATCACTGTGTTGCATTACACTTGGCATGCATAATTGACATGTAGATATAGAGATGTAACATTTCTCATGTCAGCCGCACTTGTAATATTTTATCTGTGTTGAACTTAAACTTTTAAACTTGAAAACATGTCTACATTTCTGTACTGTTAAAATCTGCATTTGGATTGTACCTGTCTGAGCTCGTCGCTACTTTCAGCCCGAGGTTAGTCTTGTTACTTATTGATTACATTGGGTCAGTTGTACTCGTAATACACTCTGCACTTCGTGTGCAGATCCAGGTACTTCTAGGCACGGCGATTGTTATTTTTGGAGCTTTATCTATTTGAAGACCACTGAGGTAGCTGCCTTGGCGTCCGCAAACTTTGACTCTCCTTTTCATTTTATTTGTACTATTCTATCTTTCTAGATAGTTGTTTTAGCAATCAGACTGTGTTTTCATTTAGATGCTCATGTACCTAGTGACACCTGGATTTTGGGGGATTTTCTATTTGGTTGCGATATTTTCTTATCAGTTATTTATGAGATTTTCATTATTTAAGCTTATTTCAGTATGTTTTAAACTTAAAGATGCGTGGTTATTTGTGAATTGTCGGCTTGCCTAGTATTGCGATAGGCGCCATCACGACAAGTGAGATTTTGGGTCGTGACAAGTTGGTATTAGAGCCTAGATAGGCCTCACGAGTTATGAGCAGGTTTAGTAGAGTTTTGTGGATCAGTACAGAGACGTCTGTACTTATCTTCGAGAGGTTTCCGAACTATTAGGAGAAACTTCACTTTCTTTTGTTCTTGTCGTGCGAATTTGTTGATTCCAGAAACTAAGCTTTTGCTTTTTTATTCTCTCAGATGATGAAGACGCGTGCTACCGGACGGCCACCAGTGCCATCAGCTAGGACCGCGAGAGGCCGAGGTCGCAGTAGAGGCCGAGGTGCGGCTCGTGCAGCAGCAGCACCTGTAGACCCACCAGTTGCTCCAGCTCAGGAGCAGATTCCAAATGTGGTGGAGCCGGTGGGACCGACTCAAGCACCAGTTGTGCCCATTGTGATTCTAGGCATTCACAAGGCTTTGGCCCATATATTGACTATATGCACTAGCCTTGCTCAAGCAGTTTTAATTCAGGCCGCACCAGCCATTTCTTAGGTCGGGGGAGGTGCTCAGACTAACGCTGCCCATACTCCAGAGCGGTGGTGTAGGGACTTCAGACACTGGGGGTACTACCAGCCCAACCGATTGTATTTGCTCAGGCCCAAGTGGGTCCCCCATTAGTGACAAGGAGCAGAAGAGACTAGAGAGGTATGGGAGGCTCAAGCCTCCATCATTAAATAGGGCTGAGCCAGAGGATGCTCAGGACTTCTTGGTTAGTTGTAAGCGGATTCTTCGCACGTCGGGTATTCTGGAGACTAGTGGGGTCTCATTTACACTATTCAACTGTCGGGGGAAGCCTTTAGATGGTGGAAGTCCTATAAGCGGAGTAGGCCAGCCGGTGCTGCAACACTTACATGGCACGAGTTCTCTGTTCTCTTCTTGGAGAAGTTTGTGCCACCGACCCGCAGGGAGGAGTTGCTTAGGCAATTTGAGAAGCTACACCGGGATGGGTATGTTTGTGACCCAGTACAAGATGAGATTTTTAGAGTTGGCTCGTCACATGATCTTGTTGGTTCCCACAGAGAGGGAGAGGATTAAAAGGTTCATTGATGGCCTCAACTATGGACTGCGCTTTGTTATGACTCGGGAGATCGCATCAGGTGCTAGGTTCGACGAGGTGGTTGATATTGCTAGGCGGCTAGAGCAGGTGGTTTTAGCGGTGTTTCATCTGTATGGCAGTCTTACCACAATAGGGGTCGTCCTTATAGGCCCGCTCAGATGGCTCGTCCGGTTCATCGTGGTGCATTAGGTAGCCATGGTTCATATAGTTCCCATCCGAGTCAGTCATCTCTCAATGCCCTCCCAGTTTAGAGTTCATCTCGTTCTCTATTGTTCATCTGTGCCAGGTTCTTCTAGCAGTTAATTCTGGTTCTCAGGGTCCGATTTAGTCCCCAATACCATTGGAGAGTTGCTTCGAGTGCGGGGAGTTTGGTCATGTGTGGAGGCAGTGTCCCCATCGCTTTGGAGGTCTAGTTTAGCAGAGGGGTCAGGCTATGACTTCCGCACCAGTTACTTCACCACCCACCCAGCCAGCTCGAGGTGGGGCTCAGGAAGCTAGAGGTCGTTATGGTAGGGGATGCCAATCAGGTGGCAGCCAGGCTCGGTGCTATGCTTTCCTTGCTAGACTAGAGGCCGTTGCTTCAAATGCAATGACCACAGGTATTGTCTCAGTATGCCACATGGATGACCCCGGTTCCACTTATTCGTATGTATCATCATATTTTGCTCGTTATCTAGATATGTCCCGTGAGTCTTTAGTTTCACCTGTTCATGTGTCTAGCTCGGTGGGCGATTATATTATTGTGGATTGTGTGTATCGGCAGTGTGTGGTGACTATTGATGGATTGGAGACTAGAGTTGATCTCTTATTACTTTGTATGGTTGATTTCGACGTGATTCTTTGTATGGATTGGTTGTCCCCATGTCATGCTATTTTGGATTGTCACGCTAAGACCGTGATGGTGGCGATACAGGGGTTACCTATGATCGAGTGGAGAGGTTCTCTAGACTATGTTCCCAGTTGGGTGATTTCATACCTGAAGGCCCAACAGAGGATGATTAGGAAGGGGTGTTTGTCATATTTGGCTTTTGTGGGAGATGTTGGTGCTGATACTCCTACTTTTCATTCTGTTCTGGTAGCGCGAGACTTTTCGAATGTGTTTTCTGCAAACCTGCCGGGCATACCACCCAACAGGGATATGTTTTTTGTTATTTACTTGGTGCCAGGCACTTAGCCCATTTCCATTCCTCCGTACCGTATGGAACCAGCAAAGTTGAAGGAATTGAAAGAGCAGCTTCAGGAGCTTCTTGAATAAGGGGTTCATTAGGACTAGTGTGTCACCTTGGGGTGCACCGGTTTTATTTCTGAAGAAGAAGGATGGTACTATGCGGATATGCATCGACTATAAGCAGTTGAACAAAGTTACAATCAAGAAGAAGTATCCTTTGCCGAGCATTGATGACTTATTTGACCAGCTTCAGGGAACTAGAGTGTTCTCTAAGATTGATTTGAGGTCTGGGTATCACCAGTTGAAGATTCGGGAATCGGCTGTTCTGAAGACGGTATTCAGGACCCGCTATGGTCATTATGAGTTCGTTGTGATGTCTTTTGGGTTGGCCAATGCCCCAACAACATTTATACATCTGATGAACAGTGTATTCCATCCATATCTTGATTCGTTCGTCATAGTATTTATTGATGATATCTTGGTGTACTCACGTAGCTAGGAGGAGCATGCACATCATTTGAGGATTGTACTATAGAGGTTGAGGGAGGAGAAGCTTTATGCCAAGTTCTCCAAGTGTGAGTTTTGGCTCGTTCGATGGCATTCTTGGGGCACGTGGTGTCCAGTGAGGGGATTAAGGTAGATCCAAAGAAGATAGAGGCGGTTCAAAGCTGGCCCAAACCATCTTCAGCTATTGAGATTCAGAGTTTCCTTGGCTTGGCCGGTTATTATCATTGCTTCGTGGAGGGTTTCTCGTCCACTGTAGCGCCTTTGACCAGGTTGACCCAGAAGGATGCTCCATTCAGGTGGTCGAATGAGTGTAAAGAGAGCTTTCAGAAGCTCAAGAATGCCTTGACCACAGTTCCAGTTCTAGTTTTCCCTTTAGCATCGGGTTCTTATATAGCGTATTGTGATGCTTCTCGGATTGGTATTGGGTATGTCTTGGTGCAGGAGGGTAGAGTGATTGCTTATGCTTCACAGCAGTGGAAGCCTCATGAGAAGAACTATCCTGCTCGTGATTTGGAATTGACAACCATCATTCATGCATTGATGATTTGGAGGCATTATCTCTACGGTGTGTCTTGTCAGGTATTTACGGATCATGGGAGTCTCCATGTCATGACCCGGATTTCCCACCCTCGGGAGTCGTGATGGCGCCTACTAGTGAAAGCTAGGCAAGCCAATCAACCGAATTATTTGCCTTGTTTTCATTTTTAAATTCATTACAACTTAAAACAAACAACTAATAAACAGCATAACTTAACGAGCGGAATAATAAAATTTCAGACTTTAAAATACCGCTAATAAAATCTCCTTAACGAAAACTACCCAAGATTTGGTGTCACAGCTTCACATACTGTCTAAGAGTATTACAAATAAGGGTCTGAAAGAAATAACAAAGTACTGTCTCTGGTACTAAATAAAAGAAACAGGTAGAATAGATAGCGGGAGACACCAAGGCTTGCGGACGCCAGCAGGACTACCTCGGGTCGCCTGATAAGCAAGAAGCTTGAAACTCACTACGGTCCGAAATCTGCAGCGCTGGGATCTACACAAAAGAGTGCAGAGTGTAGTATCAGCAGAACCAACCCCATGTGCTGGTAAGTGCCTGGCCTAACCCCGGCGAGGTAGTGACGAGGCTAGGACCAGACTCCAGATAGACCTGTGCAGTTATATATATATACATCTACAGCGGAAAGATAGAAGTAATTAAACAATTAAAGCTGGGGAAGGGAAACATGCTTCAGGGTAGCAGATAAAACAGATCATCAAAGAATAATAAGGAAACTACAATTTAACTTCTAACATGAATAAAGAGAAATACAGGCAACTTTCACTTTCAGTTCCATCTTGTTGTAGGCGTGCAATCCGATCCCACTTCTCATATCTTGTGGTAGGTGTACCACCCGCTCCCATTTTATTATATCTTGTGGTAGGCGTACCACCCGCTCCTATTTCATCAATCTTGTGGTAGGCATACCACCCGCTCCCATTTACATCATATTTTGTTGTAGGCGTGCAATCCGATCCCACTTCTCATATCTTGTGGTAGGCGTACCACCCGCTCCCATTTACAAGTCATCACAAAAATCACAAGAAATCCCGGCAAGGGAACAAAAGCAATACAATAACTTCCCAGCAAGGCAACAATAATATCAAAGAAAACATCCCGGCAAGGGAGAATCAACTATAATCAATCTTAACTCAACTTCTACTCAGCTCAACTGATGCCAATACTCAATTATAAATAAAGTCCATGATAAATAAACTGAATTCTTGCTCAACATCGAGAATCATCAATTAAGGCTTTCGTAGTATCATTTAAGAACACAACAAGTATCCATTTAAGACTCACGGTCATGCTCGACACCAACGTATAGATACTCGTCACCATGCCTATACGTCGTATTCAACAAGAAGCAATTAACAAATAGGACACAACTCCTAATCCCTCAAGCTAAGGTTAGACCGGACACATACATCGCTTTGCAACCAAATTCAAGATTCCAACAAACCTTCGCCTTGAAACTTTGTGTCCGAAGGTTTCAAATCTAGTCACAAATAATTTAATACACTCAATACAAATAGTAGAAATTAATTCCATATGAATTTACAAATTTTCCGGATTAAAATCCGAAATTTAACTCAAAAATTGCATGTGGGGCCCACTTCTCGGAATCATACAAAACTCACAAAATGTGATAACCCATTCCAATACGAGTTCAACCGTACAAAAATTATCGAATTCTGACATCGAATTGGCTTTCAAATCTTTAATTTTCGTTTTTGGAAGATTTAGTAAAAATCTGATTTTTTTTCCATAAATGCATGGATTCATGATGTAAATGAGTATGGAATCATGATCTATAAAGGATTTATAATAAAGAACACTTACCTCATTTAAATTTGTGAAAACCCCTCTAAAAATCGCCTAAACCGAGCTCCCCCAACTCTATTTTTGTCAAAAATGGCCAAAACCCCCGTTTTATAGCGTTTTTACTTTTCGGGCGCCGCTGCCTGTGGCGCTGGTTCCAGTAGCCAAAACAAATGCTGGCGCCATGGGTGGCACCCCGCGCTACCCTGGGCGCTGGCGATTTCCCGACACAAAAATAGGCATAACTCTCTCAGACGATGTCCAAATTGGACGATTCTTTTTGCTATGAATCCGAAATTTCGATACGGATCTAATGCTTCAATTAAAACTGAATTTGGAGCCCATTTTCTTAATATGATTCCGCTTATTCTTTAAGAAATGACATTGAAACATTCCTGAAATGCCCAAGTTAAACTCCATCACCCATCCAAAATCCATTCGAGGCCCTCGGGACTTCAACCAAATATATCAAAAAATCTTAAAACATCATATGGACTTACCTAGGGCTTCAAATCATCCCAAGAAATGTTGAAACGTCAATTCACACCTTGATTCGGACTTATGAGTTTCAAACTTTTCAATTTACAAAACTTGTGCCGAAACATATCAAATGAATCCAGAATGAATTCAAATTTGGCACACAAGTCATAAATGACATAATGGAGCTATTCCAATTTTCGGAATATCAATCCGAGCTCGGTATCAATAAAGTCAAATCCGTAATCAAACTTTGGAAACACTTAGCCTTTGGATTTCTATTTTTTTTCTTCATTAAATGGCTTAACTTGAGCTCGGGACCTCAAAATTTGATTCTGGGCAGACGCCCAAGTCCTAAATCACCATACGGATCTACTTGAACTATCAAAATACTTATACAGGTCCGTCTACTAAAAATGTTTACGGAAGTCAACTCACTTGAGCTTTAAAGCTCTATTTCACATTTTAATCTTTTTTTTCCATATAAAAACGTTCTGAAAACTTATACAGACTGCACATGCAAGTCGAGGTGAGGTAAAAATGAGGTTTTTACGCCTCGGAACACTGAATTCAATCTAAAAACAAGTGATGACCCTTTGGGTCATCACATTCTCCATCTCTAAAACAACCGTTTGTCCTCGAACGGACAGAAGAAGGAAGTACCTGAGTCGGGGAAAAGATGTGGATAATGGCTCCGCATATCGGACTCGGACTCCCTGGTTGATGCCTCAGGAGGCTTACCTCTTCACTGAACACGAACAGAAAGAAAACTCTTCGACATCAACTGACGAATCTGCCGGTCTAGAATAGCTACCGTCTCCTCCTCATAAGACAAGTCCTTGTCCAACTGGACGGTGCTGAAATCTAACATGTGAGATGGATCGCCGTAATATTTCCGGAGCATGGACACATGAAAAATTTGATACACGGCTGATAAGCTCGGCGGCAATGCAAGTTTATAAGTCACCTCTCCCACTCGATCAAGAATCTCAAACGGACCAATGAACCTAGGGCTAAGCTTGCCCTTCTTCCCAAATCTCATTACGCCCTTCATCGGCGACACTCGGAGCAATACCCGCTCACCAACCATAAAAGCCACATCTCGTACCTTGCGATCTGCATAGCTCTTTTGCCTGGACTGAGCTGTATGAAGCCTATCCTGAATGATCCTGACCTTGTCCAAGGCCTGCTGAACCAGATCTGTACCCAACAATCGAGCCTCTCCCTGCTCAAACCATCCAACTGGAGGTCGACACCACCTACCATATAAAGCCTCATAAGGAGCCATCCGGATACTCGACTGGTAGCTGTTGTTGTAGGCAAACTCTGCTAAAGGCAAAAACTGATCCCACGAACCTCCAAAGTCAATAACACAAGCTCGGAGCATATCCTCCAATATCTGAATAGTCCGCTCAGACTGTCCGTCCGTCTGAGGATAAAATGCTGTACTCAACTCAACCTGGGTGCCCAACTCTCGCTGAACTGCCCTCTAGAAACGCGAGGTAAACTGCGTACCCCTGTCCAAAATGATAGATACTGGCACACCATGAACGCGAACAATCTCCTAGATATAGATCTCAGCTAACCTCTCGGATGAATAGGAGACTGCCACAGGAATGAAATGCGCTGATTTGGTCAGTCTATCAACAATGACCCAAACTGCGTCGAACTTCTTCCGAGTCTGCGGAAGTCCAACAACGAAATCCATAGTGATCCGCTCCCACTTCCACTCGGGGAGCTCAATCCTCTGAAACAGTCCACCAGGCCTCTTATGCTCATACTTAACCTGCTGGAAATTCAAACACCGAGCCATATATGCAACTATATCCTTCTTCATTTTACGCCACCAATAATGCTGCCGTAAATCCTGATACATCTTCGCGGTGCCCGGATGAATAGAATACCTGGAGCTATGGGCCTCCTCTAAAATCAACTCCCGAAGCCCCTCCACATTAGGAACACAAACTCGACCCTGCAATCTCAAAACTCCATCATCACCTAAGGTAACCTGCTTGGCACCTCCACGCTGCACCGTGTCTCTAAGGACACACAAATGGGGATCATAAACTGTCGATCACGGATACGCTCCAACAAGGAAGAATGAGCGACCGTGCAAGCTAATACCCGACTAGGTTCAGAAATATCCAACCTCAGAAACCGATTGGCCAAAGCCTGAACATCCAAACCGGCGGACTTTCTACTCAAGGCATCGGCCACCACATTGGCCTTTCCCGAGTGATATAAGATAGTGACATCATAATCCTTCAACAACTCCAACCACCTTCTCTGCCTCAAATTCAACTCTTTTTGCTTGAACAAATACTGAAGACTCTTATGATCCGTGAACACCTCAGACGCCACGCCATACAGATAGTGCCTCCAAATCTTTAATGCGTGAACAATGGCTGCCAAAATTCTAAATCATGCACCGGATAGTTCTTCTCATGAATCTTCAACTGCCTCGAAGCATAGGCAATGACCTTGCCCTCCTGCATCAACACTGCACCAAGCTCAATATGGGAAGCATCACAATAAACTGTGTAAGGCCCTGAACCTGTGGGAAAAACTAACACTGGCGCCGTGGTCAGAGCTGTCTTGAGCTTCTGAATGCTCGCCTCACACTCATCCGACCACCTGACCTGGGCACCCTTCTGGGTCAACCTGGTCATCGGGGCTGCAATAGATGAAAACCCCTCCACGAGCCGACGATAGTAGCCTGCCAATCCCAAGAAACTCCGAATCTCTATAGCTGATGCTAGTCTAGGCCAGTTCTTGACTGCCTCAATCTTCTTCGGTTCAACCTGAATACCCTCTGCTGATACAACATGACCGAGAAATACAACCGACCTCAACCAGAACTCACACTTTGAGAACTTAGCATATAACTGACTATCCTTCAGAGTCTGAAGAACCACTCTAAGATGCTGCTCGTGCTCCTCCTGGCTGCGGGAATATATCAGAATGTCATCAATGAAGACTATTACGAGTGAGTCCAAATAAGGTCTGAACATTCGGTTCATCAAATCCATAAAAGCTGCTGGGGCATTTGTCAACCCGAATGACATGACCAAGAACTCATAATGCCCGTACCGAGTGCGGAAAACTGTCTTAGGGAGATCGGATGCCCTAATCCTCAACTGATGGTAGCCAGATCTGAAGTCAATCTTTGAAGATACCTTGGCACCCTGAAGCTGATCGAACAAATCATCAATCCTCGGCAATGGATACTTATTCTTGATTGTAACCTTGTTCAACTGTCGGTAATCAATACACATTCTCATTGACACATCCTTCCTTTTAACAAACAACACCGGCGCACCCCAAGGCGAAATACTGGGTCTAATGAAACCCTTCTCAAGCAAGTATTGCAACTGCTCCTTCAACTCTTTCAACTCTGGTAGGGCCATGCGATACGGCAGGATAGAAATGGGCTGAGTGCTCGGAGTCAAATCAATGCAGAAGTCAATATCCCTGTCGGGTGGCATCCCCGGCAGGTCGGAAGGGAAAACCTCGGGAAACTCACGAACCACGGGCACAGAATCAATAGAGAGATTCTCAGCACTGGAATCACGAACATAAGCCAGATAGGCCAAACACCCCTTCTCGACCATACGCCGAGCCTTCACATAAGAGCTAATGCTACGGGTAAAATGACCAGGAGTCCCTCTCCACTCCAAATGAGGCATACCCGATAAGGTCACAGTCTTGGCATGGCAATCCAAGATAGCGTGGTAAGGTGATAACCAGTCCATCCCTAATATAACATCGAAATCAACCATGTCTAAAAGCAACAAATCTACACGAGTTTCAAGACCCCCAATCACTACAACACAGGAATGATGGACTTGATCTACCATAATAGAATCACTCACTGGGGTAGACACATAAACAGGAACACTCAATGAATCACTAAGCATGACCAGATATGGTCTAAAATAAGATGAGACATACGAGTAGGTAGACCCTGGATCAAATAATACTGAAGGATTTCTATCACAAACCAGAACCATACTTGTAATCACTGTATCTGAAGCCTCAGCCTCGGGCCGGGCTGGGAGAGCATAACATCGGGGCTGGGCCCCACCACCCTGAACCACATCTCTGGGACGGCCTGCTGCTGGCTGCCCCCACCTCTGCCAGCCTGAGCTCCACCTCTAGTACCTTTACCTCCACCTCTAGCATCTCTACCCCCACCTCTAGCTAGCTGGGTGGGCTGTGGAACATCTGGTGCCTGTACCATAGCACGAGAACCCTGATGCAGAGAACTGCTCGAAGCTCGAGGGCAATACCTAGCAATGTGCCTTGTGTCGCCACAAGTAAAACAAGCCCTTGGCCGTCGACCTTGGAAACTCTAAAGCGATGGTGCACTGATGGGTGCCGGTGGTACACTAAAGGACTGCTGATCAGGATACTGCATCTGAGGACCACGGCTACCTGAAGCACCGTGAGAAACCTAAAGAGCTGACTGGCAGGGCCTAGGAGGATGGCCTCTACAATATGAATCTTTGCCTCCGGACGAAGTACCACTGAATCTTCCTGAATGACGGGGTCTCTTATCCGACCCATGACTACTTCCATGCGACAGAACCATCTCAACTCTGCGGGCCACATTGGCCGCCTCCTGAAAAGTAATTTCACTCCCAGTCTCCCTAGCCATCTGATGACGAATCGGCTGAATAAGATCGTCAATAAACCTCCTCACCCTCTCCCTCTCTGTAGGAAGTATGATGAGAGCATGCCGAGCCAAATCGATATACCTTGTTTCATACTGGGTAACCGTCATGGAACCCTGCTGGAGGCGCTCAAACTGCCTCCGATAGGCCTCTCTCTGAGTAATGGGGAGAAACTTCTCCAAAAATAACGCTGTAAACTGCTCCCAAGTCAAAGATGGCGACCCGGCTGGCCTAGTTAAGCAATAATCCCTCCACCAAGTCTTGGCGGATCCAGATAGGCGAAATGTAACAAAATCTACCCCATTGGTCTCAACAATACCCATGTTCCTGAGAACCTCGTGGCAGCTGTATAGGAAGTCTTGGGGATCCTCCAAAGAAGCACCGCTGAAAGTAGTAGTGAAGAGCTTGGTGAACCTATCCAGGCTCCACAAAGCATCGGCGGACATAGCTGCTCCATGGCCATCATGAGCTACTGCACCCGGCTGAACTGCCACAGCTGGTTGAACCGCTGGAACCTGAACCTAGGGAGCTACCTGCTCCGGAGTGTGAGTGGCAGGAGTCTGAGCCCCTCCTCCAGCCTGAGAAGTGGCTGGTGCTACAGAAAGCAAGCCTGCTTGGGTGACACTCTCCATGAGACCCACCAATCGGACCAAAGCGTCCTAAAGAATTGGGGTAGCAATAAACCCCTCTGGGACCTGTGCTGGGCCCACCGGAACTGCTGGGGCCGGAACCTCCTCGTTAAAATCAACCTAAGGCTCCGCCACTGGTGCTGCTGCTGGGGGCTGAGCTCTGCCCCTACCTCGGCCTCTAGCATGGCCTCGGCCTCGCCCTCTGTCCCTCGTGGCAACTGCTGCTGGGGGCTCGGGCTGCTGAGCGGTAGATGAGGAAGCGTGTGTTCTCGCCATCTGCGGAAGAATAGAGTAGAAATCCAATTAGCATTGAGAAACAAAATCGCACGACAAGAAAGAACAAATGTGAAGTGTTTCCTAACTCTGTAGCCTCTGGGGGATAAATACAGACGTCTCCTTACCGATTCCTCAGACTCTACCGAGCTTGTCTATGAACTGTGAGACCCATGTAACCTAGAGCTCTGATACCAACTTGTCACGGCCCAGATTTCCCACCATCGGGAGTCGTGATGGCGCCTACTAGTGAAAGCTAGGCAAGCTAATCAACCGAATTATTTCCCTTGTTTCCATTTTAAAATTCATTAAAACTTAAAACAAACAACTAATAAACAGCATAACTTAACGAGTGGAATAATAAAATTTCAGACTTTAAAATACCGCTAATAAAATCTCCTTAACGAAACTACCCAAGATTTGGCGTCACAGCTTCACAGACTGTCTAAGAGTACTAAAAATAAGGGTAATTGCCTGTGGGGCCCACTTCTCAGAATCATACAAAACTCACAAAATGTGATAACCCATTCCGATACGAGTTCAACCATACAAGAATTATCGAATTCTGATATCGGATTGGCTTTCAAATCTTAAATTTTCGTTTTTGGAAGATTTGGTAAAAATCTGATTTTTCTTCCATAAATTCATGGATTCATGATGTAAATGAGTATGGAATCATGATCTATAAAGGATTTATAATAAAGAACACTTAACTCATTCAAATTTGTGAAAACCCCTCAAAAAATCGCCCAAACCGAGCTCCCCCAACTCTATTTTTGTCAAAAATGGCCAAAAATCCCGTTTTATAGCGTTTTTACGTTTCGGGCGCCACAGGTGGCGATGGGCGCTGCCTGTGGTGCTGTTTTCAGTAGCCAAAAAAAATACTGGTGCCATGGGTGACGCCCCGCGCTACCCTGGGCGCTGGCGATTTCCCCGACACAAAAATAGGCGTAACTCTCTCATACGATGTCCGAATTGGACGATTCTTTTTGCTATGACTCCGAAATTTTGATACAGATCTAATGATTCAATTAAAACTGAATTTGGAGCCCATTTTCTTAATATGATACCACTTATTCTTGAAGAAACGACATCGAAACATTCTTGAAATGCCCAAGTTAAACTCTATCAACCATCCAAAATCCATTCAAGGCCCTTGGGACTTCAACCAAATATATCAAAAAATTTTAAAACATCATATGGAGTTACGTAGGGCTTCAAATCATCCCAAGAAATGTTGAAACGTCAATTCACACCTTGATTCGGACTTATGAGTTTCGAACTTTTCAATTTACAAAACTTGTGCCGAAACATATCAAATGAATCTGGAATAACTTCAAATTTGACACACAAGTCATAAATGACATAATGGAGCTATCCCAATTTTCGGAATATCAATCTGAGCCCGGTATCAATAAAGTCAAATCCGTAATCAAACTTTGGAAACACTTAGCCCTTGGATTTCTAGTTTTTTTTTTTCCATTAAATGGCTATAACTTGAGCTCGAGACCTCAAAATTTGATTCCGGGTCCTGAATCACGATACGGACCTACTTGAACTATCAAAACACTTATACAGGTCCGTCTACTAAAAATGTTGACGGATGTCAACTCACTTGAGCTTTAAGCTCTATTTCACATTTTAATCTTTTTTTTTCCACATAAAAACGTTCTGAAAAATTATACAAACTGCACATGCAAACCGAGGTGAGGTAAAAAAAAGAGGTTTTTAAGCCTCGGAACACTGAATTCAATCTAAAAACAAGTGATGACCCTTTGGGTCGTCACACTCTAACACCTGTTCAAGAAAAAGGATCTAAATTTGAGGCAGCGAAGATGGTTGGAGCTGCTAAAGGACTATGATATTATTATTTTGTATCATCTGGGGGAGGCCAATGTAGTGGCCGATGTCTTGAGTACAGGCGGTGAGTATAGGTAGCCTTGCCTTTATTCTGGTTGGCGAGAGACCTCTTGCATAAGATATTCAGGCCTTGGCCCATCAGTTCTTGAGGTTAGATGTTTCTGAGCCTAGTCGGGTTCTATCTTGTCTAGTTTCTCGGTCTTCCTTATATGATCGCATTAGAGAGCATCAGTATGATAATCCCCATTTGCTTGTCCTTACGGACACGATTCAACACGATGATGCAAAGGAGATTTCTATTGGGAATGATGGGGTGTTGCAGATACATGGTCATATTTGTGTGCCTAATGTAGATAGATTACATGAGTTGATTCTTGAGGAGGTCCACAGTTCGCAGTATTCTATTCATCCGGGTGCTGCGAAGATGTATCAGGACTTGAGGTAGCACTATTGGTAGAGGAGAACAAAGAAAATTATAGTGGGGTTTGTAGCTCAGTGCTTAAATTGTTAGTAGGTGGAGTAAGAGCATCAGGGGCCCGGCGGTTTGCTTCAAAGGCTTGAGATTCAGTGGAAATGGGAGTGTATCACCATGGACTTTGTAGTTGGGCTCCCACGAAGTTTGAGGAAGTTTGATGCTATTTGGGTGATTGTGGATCGGTTGACCAAGTGCGCACATTTCATTCCAGTTGGGACTACCTATTCTTCGGAGCGTTTGGCTGAGATCTGTATAAGCGAGATTATTTTCCTTCACGGTGTGCCAGTGTCCATCATTTTAGATTGGGGCATATAGTTCACATTGCAGTTTTTCAGAGTAGTACAGTGAGAGTTAGGCACATAGGTTGAGTTGAGTATAACATTCCAGCTCAGACGGATGGACAGTCTGAGCGCACTATTCAGATATTGGAGGATATGCTACGCGCTTGCGTCATGGATTTCAGGGGTTCTTAGGATCAATTTCTGTCACTTGCAGAGTTTGCCTACAACAACAGCTACCAATCAAGTATTCAGATGGCTCCAACGAGGCCTTGTATGGGAGACAGTATCGGTCTCCAGTTGGTTGGTTTGAGCGGGGCGAGGCTAGGCTGTTGGGTACTGACTTATTTCAGGATGCTTTGGACAAGGTTAAGTTGATTCAGGATCACTTCGCATGACACAGTCTAAACAAAAGAGTTACGCTGATTGGAAGGTTGGTGATGTTGCATACATGTTGGGAGAGAAGGTATTGCTCAGAGTTTCACCCATGAAGGGTGTTATGAGGTTCGGTAAGAAGGGCAAGCTGAGCCCTCGGTATATTGGCCCGTTTGAGGTTCTTGAGAGGATTGGGGAGTTGGCTTACAAGCTTGAATTGCCGCCAAGTCTATCGAGTGTTCATCTAGTGTTTCATGTTTCCGTACTGCAGAAGTATTTAGGCGATCCCTCCCATGTTTTGGATTTTAGCACTGTTCAGTTAGATGGGGATATGACTTATGATGTGGAGCCGGTGGCTATTTTGGATCGGCAGGTTCAGAAGTTGAGGTCAAAGAATATAGCTTCAGTGAAGGTGCAGTGGATAGGTCAACCAGTCAAGGAGGCTATTTGGGAGACCAAGCGCGAGATGCCAAGCAGATATCCACGCCTATTTGACCTCCGGATATGATCCTAGACCCGTGCGAGGACGAATGTTTGTTTAAGAGGGGGAGAATGTAACAATCCAGTCGGTCGTTTTGAGTATTATAGCCCCGTTCCCCCATTTACTACTTATTCTGTGTTCATTTTTATTATGTGACTTGCCGAGGTGGTTCGTTTGGTTTCGGAAATGTTTCGGAATGAGTTGGGACACTTAGTCCCAAGGTTGGAAGCCTAAGTTGGAAAAGTTAAATGGATGTTGACTTATGTGTAAATGACTCCGGAATGGAGTTTTGATGGTTCCAGTCGCTTCGTATGATGATTTTGGACTTAGGAGTGTGTCCGGATATTGATTTGGAGGTCCGTAGATGATTTCGGCTTGAATTGGCGAAAGTTGGAAAAATATTGAAGTTTGGAGGGTTAAGAGTTTGACCAAGAGTTGACTTTGTGTTTACCGGACTCGGATTTTGGTTCTGAAAGTTGGAATCTATCTGTTGTATCATTTATGACTTGTGTGCAAAATTTGGAGTCAATCGGAGTTGGTTTGGTATGTTTCGGCATTAGTTTCGGAAGTAAGAAGTTTATAAGTTCATTAGGCTTGAATAGATGTGCAATTCGTGATTTTAGTGTTGTTTGATGTGATTTGAGGCTTCGAGCGAGTTCACGTGATGTTTTAGGAATTGTTGGTATGTTTAATTGAGGTCCCGGGGGCCTCAGGTGGATTTGCGGATGGTAAACGGGTTGAAATTTGACTTGGAAGAGTTGCTGAAGCTGCTGATGCCTTTGTTTTTGGTTTCCGAAATCGCGATCGCGTGGGAAGGCTCGCGATCGCGAAGGGTTATTTGGGCGACTGGTGGTATTCTATGCGATCATGAGCAAAGGTCTGCGATCGCAGAGCTTTGGCATTATTTGAATCGCGAATGCGTGTGTTGGGTCGCGTCCGCGGAGAAGAAAGGAGGAGGTTGGGAGTCTGATTTGTTCTTCACGATCGCGTGAAGGTGTCTGCGATCACGTAGGTTGATGAGTCTTTGAATCGCATTCGCAAAGACTACTTTGAGGGCAGCATAACTTTTGTTCTTTGCCATCGCGAGGGCCTTTCTGCGATCGTGAATAGGAACATCTGGGCAGAATATAAGATTTCAGAAACAATGGTTAGAGTATTATTTCATATTTGGACTTTGGGAGCTCGATTGAGGTGATTCTTGGAGGGATTTTCAAGGAATTGAATGGGGCAAGTGATTCTATCTCGGATTTGGCTAATACACATGAATCTATCATTGTCTTTATCATTTAATTAGTGTTTTGGGAAGAAACTTCATAGGCTTTAATTTGAGGATTGGAAGGTCGAGTTGTGATCGGAATTGAGTAATTTTGGTATGGTTGGACTCGTGGTTGAATAGATATTCGGATTTTGTTAATTTTGTCAGATTTCGAGACGTGGTCCTGGGGTTGACTTTTTGACTTTTGTTAAAAAACTTAGCTTTATCATATGGAATTGATTCCTATAGCTTGTGTTGATTGTATCGAGTTATCTGTGGCTAGATTCGAGTCGTTTGGAGGCCGATTCGTGAGGCAAGGGCTTGTTGGAGTAGAGAATTGCGAGGTTTGAGGTAAGTAACATTTCTAAACTTGGTTCTGAGGGTATGAATCCCTAAATTACGTGTTATGTGGTTAGTGTTGAGGTGACGCACATGATAGGTGACGGGCGTGTGGGCGTGCACCATAAAAATTGTAACTCGATCGATTCCGTGGAGCTGTGTAGTCATCTAATCTTGTTATTATTCGTGTACTCTCCAGGTGTTTGGGGAATTAAGCTGTGATTCATGTTAGAAATCATGTTTAGGCTATACGCTAATACAGTTGGGACCCACAAAGGTCGTTTTATTGTTAAATTATTTGCTTAATCTGCAATCATGTACTTAGTCACATCTATCCTTTGTATACCATATCTTAGTCTCTGTTGCCATTATTGTTATATCATATTATTATTGTTTGGGCTGATTGTTATGAGAATTGTGAGCCCGAGAGACTAGAGAGATTGATGACTGAGTGAGGCCGAGGTCCTGATTGTGAGTGATGTTTATGGGATCGAGCTGCACACCGCGGCAGGCTTTCTTGATTCATGCCATGATTCGCTATATTAGCGCTTGGGCAGGATCCGTCCCCCCGGAGTCTAACATACCAACAGTGAGCGCAGGTACCTAATGATTGCGAGTGCCGAGTGATTGAGAGTACTGAGTGACCGGGAGTACTGAGCGATTGAGCATGCTGACTGAGATTGAATACTCTGAGAGTATGTGGACGACTTTATCACTGCGTTGCATTACACTTGGCATGCATAATTGACATGTAGATATAGAGATGTAACATTCCTCATATTAGCCACACTTGGCATATTCTATCTATGTTTAACTTAAACTGTTAAACTTGAAAGCATGTCTAAATTTCCGTACTGTTAAAATTTGCATTTGGATTGTACGTTTTTGTGCTCGTCACTGCTTTCAGCCCAAGATTGGTCTTGTTACTTATTGAGTACATTGGGTCGGTTGTACTCATACTACACTCTACATTTTGTGTATAGATCCAGGTACTTCTTGAGCAGTTAGCTTTGGAGCTTTATCTGTTTGGAAACCATTGAGGTAGCTGCCTTAGCGTCCGCAAACCTTGACTCTCTTTCTTTTTAGTTTATTTGTACTGTTCTATCTTTCGAGACAATTGTTTTAGCAGTCAGACTGTGTTTTTATTTAGATGCTCATGTACTCAGTGACACCCGAATTTTGGGAGATTTTGTATTGAGTCACGGTATTTTCTTATCAGTTATTTATGAGATTTTCACTATTTATACTTAAAGATGCATTGTTATTTGTGAATTGTAGACTTGCCTAGTATTGCGATAGGTGTCATCACGACATGTGAGATTTTAGGTCATGACACTTTGTGGCGAGGTTTGAGCGAGGTGGCTATTGAGATGTCGAGTTGCTTACAGCACTTGGCCGTGTTTTACCTGTTTGTTTTATATCGTGCTATCTGTTTCTCCATGATTATAGTCATGCACTTCGCGTGTTTGCTGTTGATACACACGTGCTTGTTGATTGTGAGCATTGTGGCTCAATAGGTATTCCATGTGAAACGGTATGTTTGGATCAGGTCACGCACCGCAGCAGAGTTATGTTGGGTTATGATTTTTTGTGCTTATTTTTTCAGTTTTATTTCTCCTCTATGAGGTGGGCTCATAGCATTGCCTTTTGTGGTGGTATCTGTTGAGCTTGCAAGATAGTTCTCTCATTTTGTTCTCCTTCTATCAATGGTTACATTAGAGTTGTTGCTTGTATGATGCACAGATTGCATTGGATGTAGCTCTACGTGTCATTGGTGTGACCTGCCAGTCGAGTAGCTTGCACTGGGTGAGATGAGATAGTTGGACCTGGAATTTGTGCCATTAGATTATGGTATGATATGTTTGGAAGAATAATGTTATTAGTCAGCTTAAATTTTGGCTATGCTTCTTGTCGGGCAAGAGAGCTCCACGACTTGTTGATCTGATGGGTGGTTATGAGTTTCTACGTGTTTCATGGATTTTTAGTATTGTACGAAGGTTTGGAACAAGTTTTATTTGATATGAGGTTTGTTACCTGTATCAGGTTTAGCAATGAGCAGCTATTGTGGCTGGAAAATATCACTACGAGTACATGAGTTATGTGAAATATCGTGTGATTATATCTTGAAAAAATGCTTATGGCTTGATACAATATTTTAAGCCTTATACAGTGTATAGATGCAAGAATCGAGTCTTATAATTAATTTTGGATATTTGAGATTGGGTGCTAAGGTACATGTGAACTAAGCTTGAAAAAGAATCTTCAATTAGGTTGTGTTGATGGGCTTATATTGATCGAGGTGACGTGGGATCACCCATTAGTATATGTATGGTAAGTTTATATAGTGATTTGATGGCTTTGAAACACTTCTTGGCACATTCAAGGATGAACATTTAAGTAGGGGAGAATGTAACGACCCGACCGGTCATTTTGAGCATTGTCATTTCGTTCGGTGGTTTAAGGTCTTAAATAGCTTCGTACGATGTTACATCTTGTGTGTATGTTTAGTTTCGATGTTCGAGAGTTCATGATTGATTTGGAAGATAAATTTTCCCTTTTGGAGGCTTAAAGTTGAAAAGTTGGCCAAATCAGATTCGTGTTTTTATGGTTCCAATAGGTTTTTTATGGTGATTTTGGACTTAGGCCTATGTCCGGATTCATATTTAGATGTTTCTAGAAGGTTTTGGCTCTATTTGGTGAAAGTTGAAATTTGAAGGTTTTGAAAGTCCATAAGTTTGACCGGGAGTTGACTTCGATGTTATCGGATTCGGATTGTTGTTACAAGAGCTGAAATAGGTTTTTATGTCATTTGGGACTTGTGTACAAAATTTGGGTTCATTCCGGATTGGTTAGGCTTGAATCAGACGTTTGGTTTGAAGTTGGAAGTTTATGAAATTAAGAGAGTGACCTTGATCGAAGATTCTTGGCTTTGATGTTATTCGTGGTGTTTTGAGCCCTCGAATAAGTTTGTATTAGGTATTGAAACTTTTTGGTCAGACTGGACGGGGTCCCTTGGGCCTCGGTTGTGATTCGGGATGGTTTCAGGCCATTTTTTGTTGTGTTGCATTGCTGGTTTTTTCTGGTGTATCTGTTGAGCATCACGTTCACGGTTAAGCTTCCGCGTTCGCGGAGAGGAAATGTGGCAGGCTTGAATTTGGGAATCGCCTTTGCGATTTGGTGACCGCATTTGCAGAATGATGGAAGAGGTTGGGCAATAATCTAGCAAGTTTGTGACTGATTCTCGCGTTCGCGATGAGGTAAGACCAGATTTGTGAATTTTGAATGTGTGTTCAAGATTTGTGAATTTTGACGTATTCTGGGGTGTGGTCCCCAGTTGACTTTGATTATTTGGTTAAATATTCGACCTTTATCGTTTGGGTTTGATTCCTATGCCATTATTTGATCTTTATTGAGTTGCTTTTGGCTAGACTCGAGTAGTTCAGAGGTCGATTTGAGCAGGAAGGTGTTTTTAGTGTATTTATTGAGCTTGTTTGAGGTAAGTATCATACCTAAACTTGTTTGAGGCACTAGTTGCCTGAGTTATTAGTGATAATTACGTGCTATGGGTGGCCCACATGTGAGGGGTTGAGTCCATGTGCGTGCACCGCGGTATTATCCATGCTCGGGATAGTGCTTAGGATATGATAATCCTTGAATTGATTGCTAAGTCTCATGATACTATGTTTCTTATGTTTGTACCCCTTTGTGAGCAAATTGGATCATATTAGAGGTTATATATAGGTTAATCTCCTGATTGAACATGATAACTGCTTTTTTGTGATGAAACTGCCTAGTTTGAGTTATGGTACTATACTTCGCACAGGCATACACCTTGGCATGTCACTTGTATCAATCCATGAGTATGTAATTTAATATCCATTGTTCTTGTATGTATATTCTTGTGTATATGCTTTCTCTGGGATATGGACTGGATTGATAGAACATGAGTCGTCCATGCGGATCCGAGTTAGAATCGCACGTGAGTTGTTCGTGTGATTGTTATGATAGCACGTGAGTTGTCCGTTCGGATTTTATTAATGGCATGTGAGTTATCCGTGCAGTTGTTATTATTGGCACGTGAGTTGTCCGTGCAGTTATTATTATTGGCACATGAGTTGTCCGTGCAGCGGGCAAGTTGTCCGTGCAGCATGTGGGTAAGGATCCATCCCGCTAGGGTCACCCTCTCATGTTTGTCTCTTGATGATGTACACGCAGGTTTCTGGTTGTTGTGAATTTTGGTAAAGTTGATCATTGGTCAGACTCCTTGGATGTATACATGATTTTTCTGTATATCTCCTCTATATGCTAGCTCGAGAATGTATGCATGCCTTTATGCATTTTTTCCTATATGCTACCTTACTTGATGAGATGAGACACGGTACATATCTTCTCTTTTAATCACGCTTATCTTCTCTATATGCACTTGTTGAAGGATTAATTGTTATTTCACGCATATCTTCTCTATATGCAATTGTGGAAGGATTATTTGATACTTTACGTAGATCTTCAATATGCAAGTTTGATGATTTAATGATATTGGACGAATATTTAGCACATTATCTCTTTGTGCACCGAGGTGGTTTTATCTGTATTATATGATTAGATGGAACCATTGCTGTGTACATGTGAAATTCAGGAATTAAACATGTTATCAGCGAGTATCATTAATAATTCTTGCCACTATAACTATCACACCCCAACCTCAGGAGGTGCAATCGGCACATGACACCCAAGGGCCCGTGCGAACCGACGTCCACTCTTACACCTATTCAATCATGAAATATGGGCCAACGAGACCTCCAAGTAGTAATACCGGAAATTTGAAATGTACACAACTGACTAAGAAAGGAACATTAATATACATACAACTTCACAATTGTTATCAACATGGTCATAACCTTCCCTTGCATACAAGCAAACACTAGTCTGCAAGCCTCTAAGGGGTCGTTTGGTACGAACACAAGTAATGTAGGGATTAGTAATGCAGGGATTAGTAATGCAGGGATTGTAGTGCTGGGATTATTTTTTATCAAGTGTTTGGTTTATTTTATTAAAAATTAATTATGCAATGTTTAAGTCTGGATTTAGTAATTTTAAGTCTTATCCATGTATAGCTAATCCAGGGATTAGTAATCCCTTCCTTTCCTTGGTATTAGTTAATCCCTCATATGAGGTATAACTAATCCATGTATTAGGTAGGAGTAAATTGAATTGACCAACCAAACATGGTATTGGACGGATTAAATTTTTATACGGGGATTATTTTGCTTAATACGGCCTACCAAACGACCCCTAAGAGTACCAAGAGAATAGACATACATAACTTGGTGGGGACAGGGCCCAACCGTACCCAAAATGTTTAAGACATATGCTTCAGTACCTATTGACTTCTGAATATCTACTCTGAAGGAGTAGAGTGCAACGATCAATCAGCTCCTACTGGGGAGGGACGTCACCGCTTCTATCTGTATCTGTGGGCATGAACACAGCGCCCTAAGAAAATAGCGTCAGTACAGAAAATGAATTAAGTACGCAATAAGAAAGCATGTAAATAAAAGACATAACATAAGAGGTATGAGTACTTCATTTCAACCTGAATATCGGAGACCAGCCACCGAGGGCGCAAACTGTAGAAACCATCTAACATGAAAGTATGCAAGATTTATATAAGGTTAAGCCACTTAAGGGGACTATACATTAAATATATTGTAATATTACTCAGACACTCTTTGGGGTTACATTTCATATCGTACCCAGCCCGTAGAGGACTCGGTAAAGTTTATTTCTTCCATCACATTGTAACTGGCCTCAGGGGATCTAGCATGTACTCGGCCTCAAGAGATCTTGGTTTCACCCGACCACATAAGGGCTCCGTTGCGTCTTGTATCACTTTATTCTGTACCCGGCCTCATAAAGAGCTCGATCAAACCTGGCTACATAAGGGCTCGGACGTACTCGGCCACACAAGGGCTTGATAGTATTTCACATTGTATCTCTTCATACCCAACTGATCAGTAGTTGTACAATAGGTGTTGTATCCGGTCGTCTATAGCACGGCTCAGTAGAGTAAAATAGACACACACACATATGAGTGCAATGCAGGATCAATTTCAAGAGATATCAAGTTAAACTCAGAATGAATCACACGTTCCGACCTCAGGATACCACTAGGAGCATTTTAGACTTGAAAGAGATGCTACCGGCAAGAATGTACAAGAACAGGGAACAACGATATTGAGAAGGACTCAGAACTACCAAGCCATATAATGTAGAAAGACTATAAAGGGAGGGAGAGACTTACACCCACTCATGCCCAGAAAGAAAGTTACCCTACATACCTTGTTGAAGAGCTAGCTACATTTTCCTGAATTTCCTACGCCTTTGTGGTGATTAACTCGCTCTGCAATAGGTATTATAGTGAAGATCCAGAGATTCTTCACGCTAAATCAAAATAGAATCGCCTTCTAATTTAGTTTAGTTACTTAGGAACATCAAAAGGAGTTGTGAGAGCGTTTTTGGGTGAGTTATAGTGGGTGATACTCCTAGAATGAAAGAGAAAGAGCCCTACTGCCTTTTATACTACACCAAGCATAGGAAATTCCACTGCTCCACATGCAAAATTGGTCTCCCCACCCCAGTCATTATGCCCGGTGGGACAGCTGATGCAATTTAATTGAAGTGTGTAGCCACCTTCTCTCCTCATAGGCGTCGTCGGCTGATTGGCGGCACTAGGAGCCAAACCTTCCAACCTTTATTTTATGTGTGGGGTGTAACATCATCCCCCCCTTCAAAACATTTGTCCTCGAATGTTGAAGGACGAATGTTGAATCGTAGTCACTTCTTGCAAATTTCTTTAGTCATCTAGGGTTGTGCCCGCCAGAGTGGTCTCATTGTTGCCTCCCATTGTATGGAGTAAATGGGGGTACCTGGTCTTCATATCTTCTTTATCTTCCCAGGTTATTTCTTCTACATTATTGTTCTTCCAAAGTACTTTAACTGAAGCTACATCTTTGGTTCACAGCTTACGCACTTGGCGATTTAGTATAGCTACTGGAACTTCTTTATAAGATAGGTCTTCCATAACTTGAATACCCTCAGTAGGGGTAATATAGTATGGATCACTCAAGCATTTTCAGAGCATCGACACATGGAATACTGAGTGTACTGCTTCCAATTCTGGAGCAGTTCAAGCTTATAAACCACTTGACTGACTTTTTGAATAAGTCGATATAGTCTGCTTTTTCAGGGGCTGAGTTTTTCTTTCTTACCGAATCTCATCACACCTTTCATAGGCGACACCTTCAAGAACACCCAGTCTCCCACAGCAAACTCCAAATCTCGTCATTGATTGTCCGAGTAATACTTTTGCCTGCTTTGAGCGGTCACTAAATGACCTCAAATTATTTTTATCTTTTCTACAGCCTGTTTGTATGACCCCGTAAAAATTTCACAAAAGTATCCAATTCCAGAGGGCCATTACACTGTCCATTTTGTGGTCCACAAAAGCGTTATGCGGTCGCATATACGACCGCAGATCTGTGTCCAAGCTTCATTTTTTTAATTTCTTTTACTCGACCCTATTTTGATTAAAAGCCCTTGGGGCCCGCTTTGAAGGCAAAAACCTGTCATTTTAGAGAGAAGAGGAGAGTGTTCTATAGAGAGAGAAGTAAGCCCCAAGCGCTTTGTTCATCAACATCTTGTCCAAGCTCTAAAATTCAACAAAAAATCTCACAAGAATTTCATCCAAGAGGTAAGGTTCTAACCCTAGTCTTCAATTTTGAGTTTAGGTAGAAGATGTGTAATTGGGAGTATGATTCTTGGATATGAGAGTTGTTATTTATGCATGCATGTAGCTATGAGGATGGTGGAGAGGTAATTAAACTAGTATGAGTAAACTCTTGGTATTGAATTAGTTGTGGAGTGAAGGAAGTCTTGTGGAAGAACCTTGCAATCAAATTCGCACGCCTAGTGTTTGATAAAATGCTCAAATGAGCTGAAACCATGAGTATCTTCCTAATTTGTGTTCAATTTTGCTCTGTCTCTAAATAGATCGAAGTTGCTAGGATTTTCGAAACTGTGTAGTGAATTAAGGAAATCTCAAAGCGAGGTATAAAGGCCAAACTCTTCTTCTAGTATTGGATTTCCCGAATTCTTGTAAAATTCTACCAAGTGTAGTCGAACTTGAAACGCTATTGATACGAGGTATTCAAACTAGCAAAAATTGATTCCCGATTAGCATAGCATGTTATAACCCTCGTGTGTTAATGATTCTCTATTTTTGACTTAATTATGCTATACCCCCTTTTGGGAAGAAGATCTTGTATGAAATCAATGTGATTAAACACTTATTTCTCATACGATCAGACCTTATGAACTTACACTTGCTAAGCCACAAGTGCCAAATAGTTGACTTGAAAGAGAACTCTTTTGTACAAACTATTATCATTTTGGGAATTCGAAGTGTGGCATTGTGAATACACCTCCACCTGCACACATTGGGGTGAGGTGGCAGGGCAAATTTGTGTAGAGTTGTGGTATTGTGAATACATCTCCACCGGCATACATTGGGGTGAGGCGGCAGGGCTTCTTTGTGTAAAGTTTGGGCATTATGAATACACCTCCACCCGCATACATTGGGGTGAGGCGGTAGGGCCGCCTTGTGTAGAGTTTCTGGTATTGTGATTGTACCTCCACCCGCATACATTGGGGTGAGGCGGTAGGGCTGCTTTATGTAGAGTTTCTGGTATTGTGATTGTACCTCCACCCGCATACATTGGGGTGAGGCGGCGAGGCCGCTTTGTGTAAAGGTAGTTGTAGAGGATCCCCGACTTAAGAATTTATAAATGTTATTGAAAGCTCTTAATACATTTGTTATGGCTTTAATGGCTAACTAAACCTTTTATTGTTACCTTGATTCATCAAATTCATGTTGTATCTCCAAGTACTTGCATAGGTGTTTGGTGTTCATACTAGTACTATTCGACATGTACTAACTTTCTATTTACGGGGGTGCTGCATCTTTAATAGATGTAGGCGGTTCCACAACAGAGGGCATTGACCAGTGACAGTGGTACATTCTCTTCTCGGTTGGCTTGATGAGCCCCACTTCATTTCGGGGTCGTGCATCTTTTGTTGTATGTGTATTATGTTTTGAGGTATAGCCGCAACCTTGTTACCGGCACTATCACTATACTCCTTTGTATCTATTAGAGGCTCCGTAGACATAGGGTGGGTTGTACCATGGTTATGGGAAATTCAAACTTAAGATGTTGTAATTGCACCACATGTTCCACTTCAAGATATGAAAGTGTATGTAATATTTTGGGAAACTTATAATTGACTTGACTAATGGTAATGAATTGGTGTTGTCCACATGATCTTCTCATCGTCCATTTAATGAAATATATCTTCTTGTCATTCATGGGTATGTTCGGGTAGAAGACATGGTACAAGCTTGCTTGACTGGGATATCTCGGATGAGCGTCGGTCGCGCTTCCCGGGGTCGGGGCATGACAATGTTACACCACCTCAGGACCCAATAACTTTGTTTCATCAACTTCAAACCAGTAGATAGGAGATCTGCACTTTTGTCCGTATAAGGCCTCATACGATGCCATCTGAAGGTTAGCATGTTAGCTGTTGTTCTAAGAAATTCGATGAGCGAAAGATGATCCTCCAAGTTTCCTTAGAAGTCAAAACACAGGCGTGTATCATGTCCTCGAGTGTTTGAATAGTGCGTTCGGCCTAACCATTTATGGATGAAAAACAATGCTAAGGTTGATCCTCGTACCCAATTCCTTTTGAAATGATCTCCAAAAGTTAGCCGTAAACTGGACATCTCTATCTAATATAATGGAAATGGGAACCCCATGGAGTCGAACTATCTTCTTTAGGTACAACTTAGCATAATCTTCAGCCAAGAAGGTGGTCTTGATTGGTAGAAAGTGAGCTCAGTTGGTGAGTCGATCCATGATAACCTATTTAGAGTCAAACCTTTGTCTTGATCGAGGTAATTAGGTAACGAATCCATATTGATCACCTCCCATTTCCAGATTGGAATTTCCATATTCTGAAGTAATCCTCCTAGTTTCTAGTGTTTAATCTTAACTTGTTCGCAATTTGGACACTGAGCTACATATTCATCAATGTTCCTGTTCATGTCGTTCCACCAGTATAACTGCCAAAGATCGTGATACATCTTGGCTGATCCCGGCTGACTCGAATACCGGGATCGATGAGACTCTGCCATGATCTGCTCTCCGAGTCCCCTGACATCGGGCACACATAACTGGTCCTAGTATCTAAGGACTCCGTCCTCGAATAGCTCGAACACTTACTTCTTTTGGAAGGGAATATTTTCTCTTATCTTCATCAAAGTTGGATCGTCAAATTGTTGTGCCTTTACTTCAGCTACTGCGAGGATTCGACAAAATTTCGAACTATGGCTCCTCTATTACCAATATCAACAATCGTATACTTAAATTAGCCAACCGATACAAGTCTTGAGTCATCTCCAACTTACGCTTTTCCACATACCGCAGGCTGCCCATTGATTTTCAACTTAATGCATCCACCACAACGTTTGCCTTCCCAGGGTGGTACAAAATATCAACTTCGTGATCCTTTAACAATTCAAGCCATCTCCGCTACCTCAGATTTAATTCTCTTTGCTTGAATATGTACTGCAAACTCTTGTGATCGGTGAATATGTCGACATGAACTCCATATAGGTAGTGACACCATATTTTAAAGGAAAATATAACAGTTGCTAACTCCAAGTTGTAAGTGGGGTAGTTCCGCTCGTGTTGCCTTAGTTGTCTCGAAGCATAAGCAAAAACTCTCCCGTGTTGCATTAAAGCACTGCCCAATCCCACTCTAGAGGCATCACAATATATAACGTACCCCTTGGGTCCTTCATGAAGAGCTAGAACTGGTGCCGAGGTTAGCTTGTCCTTTAACTCTTGGAAGCTCTTTTCACAAGTGTTGGTCCACTGAAATTTAGCCGCCTTATGCGTCAATTTTTATAAGAAATCCTCCACAAACCTTCGGTAGTAACCGGCTAAGCCCAAGAAGCTGCATACCTCGGTAGCGGTTGTGGGACTTTGCCAGTTCTTAACTGCTTCAACCTTTTGACTATCAACTTTGATACCCTCTTCTGAAACTATGTGCCTGAGAAAAACCACCAAGCTCAGCTAGAACTCACACTTAGAAATCTTGGCATACAACTTGTGATCCCGGAGTGGGACCCTTCACAAATGCTTTGCGTGCTCTGCTTCTGATCGAGAATATACCAAAATGTCATCTATGAATACGATTAAATATATCCAAGAATGGCTTGAACACTCGATTCATTAGATCCATGAAAGATGCTGGTGCATTGGTTAGGCCAAAGGACATAACGAGAAATTTGTAATTGCCATATCTAGTCCGAAAGGCTGACTGCAGAATATCTTCTACCTTGATTCTTGACTAATGGTATCCGGATCTGAGGTCAATCTTCAAAAAATACTTAGCGCCTTGCAATTGATTGAATAACTCATCAATCCTTGGAGCGGATACTTGTTATTAGTCGTGACCTTATTCAACAATTAATAATCAATGCACATCCTCAATGAACCATCTTTCTTTCGAACAAATATCACCAGAGCTCCCCACGAGGAAATACTGGGTTGGATAAAGCCCTTATCAAGGAGGTCCTTCAATAGATCTTTTAGTTCCTTCAACTTGGTAGGATCCATCTTGTACGGAGGAATAGATATCGGTTACGTTTCGGGTGGCACATCAATGGCAAACTCGATCTCTTTCTCGGGTGGAATACCCGGGAGATCATCAGGGAACACATTGGGAAATTCACTAACAACTGGAACTGATGGAAGGGTTGGAGGCTTCGCCTCCGCATCCAGCATCCACACCGAATGATAGAAACATCATTTCTTGATCATCTTTTGACCCTTAACGTAAGAAATAAAACTCCCTTTTGGCGCTGCAACATCACCCTTCCATTCGTGAACGGGCTCTCCCGGAAAGTTAAAGCAAACAACTTTCTTCCAATAATCCCCCATAGCATAACAAGAGGCTAGCCGATCCATGCCTATAATAACATCAAATTCTATCATTTCAAGCTCATTCAAATCAGCTAAGTTATGGTGATCATGGATCATCACATCACAACCTCGATATACCTACCTAACTAACACAGACTCGCCCACGGGTGTGGACACTTCATGCGGTTGTTCTTTACCAGATTTTCCTGCAACATATGGGTAGATATATGACAAGATGGAACCTGGATCGGGCAAAGCATACATATTAATGGAGAATACAAATACTATATCTGTAACCACGTTCGATGACGACTCTAGGTTCTATCATCCTGATAATGCATAAATGTGATTCTGTTGTTGTCCACCCAAGCTTGTAACTCTACCTCTCCCCATCGATGGTTGTATACCTTGCTCATGAGGGCGTGCTCATGAAGAAGAAGCTACTATAGATCCTATTGGCGGCATCATGTTATTCATATTTCTCACTGGGCAAAAGCGCATGATATGACCAGGCTGCCCATAGGAATAACACAAGTTAGAACACTGGAGGGAAATGACTTCTACCACATTAGCCACAATGCGGCATCAGGGGCCTCGCCCTAATAGGATCCCCACTATTCTATGAGGTTTGTCCTCGAGAATTCTGGCCTTGACAAAAATAAGTCGCCCGTTCTCATCGCTGCCCTTGGGACTGTGATGGCACGTTAGCCACCGAATTTGGTAAATGACGGGAAAGAAGGTCTAAACTCGTCTTGAAACTCTCCTGTGTCATCCGTGGACCAGGCTCTCTTAGATTGGCACTGGTCGTGTTCTCGAGCAGCTCATTGTGGCTCTTGCGATCCTCAAGTTCTGCGCATAAGCTTGCGTACGAGCAATATCCATAATCAGATTCAAAGAAGTTGTGGTGCATTCATTTATTAGATGTGGTCTAAAATCACCAACAAATGACATCCTAGGATGCTCAACTGTATTAAAGGACAAGGATGAAGCTTTGGAATCTCAAAGAGGGCCTTTAACAAGATGTCAAGCTAAAGAGCTGCAAAACAAGGTCATTAGCTTCAAGTGCAAATAAAGAAGTTGTTAATTGGGAGAAAGAGCTCAAGGATAAAGTATATGAATTGGCTAGGTGTTACAATTATATTATAGCCCAAATTTATGTTTAAGAAGAGGAGGATTGGATCCCAAGAGACATCCTTTGAAGGTTCTAATCAGTCCACTTTTGGACTCATTTGGCACCTAAATGTGTCCAAACTTGCAGCCCAATAAGTCCTACATGAAGACACATTTTTATAACATAAAAATGACTTACTTTCTGCCAAAGAATGGTTTAATAGGCGTGCTAGAAGTTGGGTGCAAGTTGGTGCCAATTTGCTTGCAAGATGCCTTCAAGATTTCCAAGATTTCCATGATCGTATCCAAGATTGGTTTGGGACTTTCAAGATCCTATCCTAGATTGGTTTTAGCTTATTTCCATATATTTTGGGACTATAATATTAGGCTTGTTGTTGTTCTTTTTATTCTAAAGGGTCGGGTTTCACAATCTATTTCTTGTTTTTAGTTCTCTACAAAGGAGATTAGTTCTTCGTTAGCTAATTGTTGTTGTTAGGATTCAACTTCAAAAATAGACTTCTTGAATTCAAGAAACTCTTTCTTCAATTCAATCTATCTTTAAGTTTTGTTTCTTGATTTTCTTTTAGCTTCCGCGTGTTTATTGATTTTCCTTTGTAGTTCTTTGACTCCTATCATATTGTTATCAAGTGATATCAGAGCATAGGCTAATCAAGATTTTAATCTTGATAATCTTGGGAATTCCTTGAACCCAAATAATTAAAAAAACCAAAATAATTAAAAAAAATCGAAAAAACAAAAATCAGCCCCAAAAAATGTTGTTGCTCATTATTATTTTCAGAACTCAAGAATTATTTGGTTTCCAAGTCAAGAAAGGAAACAAGAAGAAGTGATCCTATTTCTTGAAGATTAAGGTAACTTCTTTCCTTATTCTTATGGGTTTTGGGTTTCGTAAATTCTTTCCTTTTGTTCATACTAACCAATTCCTATTCTTTCTAGGTTTGGCCTTTCACTTCTTTTTTCTTTTTCTAACTCCATATTCTTATCACTAAGGGTTGTGACTAGTATGGTTTATTAATAAATCTAAAGATTAACGATCAAGAGTTGCTTTGAGTAGAAAAAGGCAAGAGAGGTGAGAGCGTTAGAGGAAAAAGCCAAATTTGAGAGATACATATTTTTTTAATCTTTGCTTAAGATATTTCAAACAGGTAATTATGAAGAAAGGAGGCGAGCAATGACTAAACAACTTGAAAAGTCCAACTTGCAGTATGTCGAATGGAAGGAAGATGATGGAAAAATTATTTTTCAAACTAGAGCCTAAAGTACTATCCAAGATTTGTGCCCTTAGAATTGACATAGGGATTGGCTATAATGAAATTAGCACTTATATGGTTGAGAAGAGAATATTGAACCATAAATGTTAAAAGGGGTAGATAAAAGGGTGTTTGTCACGGCTCGAACCTGGGCCTGGACGTAACACGGCACCCGGTGCCTGACTACATGTGACTGAGCGAACCAACTGGCTGACTGAATCAACATGTGATATCATAACATACTGAATGCGGAAGATAAACTACACATGCTAATACTGAAAGTCTGAATGATATAAATTAAGTGTGGAAACACTAATACAAGTCTGAAACATATTTGTAGTCAATATTCCTTAACATGAAAAACATGTGACTCTTTCTAACTGTTACTCTAGTCTATGAAACCTCTAATGAAGTACTGAAAATACTGACTGTCTGAAAATATTGAGGACTGTAAGGTAACTGGGGATCACCAAATAGTTGGTACGAGAATCTTAGCGCTCTGAATCGTCAACCTGTAAATCATTACCTGCATCGTGAGATGCAGGCCCCCAGCAAAAGGGACGTCAGTACATTTGAATTGCACTGGTATGTAAAGCAGCTAAAAGAAAGAACTATAAATGCTGAAACTGAAACTAAGCTTATAACTGAGAAATGATAATTGATAACTGAAACGATAACTATTGAAACTGAAACTGAATTGATAATTGATAACTGAACTGCTAACTAATTACCGAAATGATAACTGATAACTGATCAAAGGAAGTAAGGATATGAATAATCCCACTTCTGAATGATGAACAACTTGTTTATCTGAATAAACTATGGCCTCAGGCCCAAACATGCATAAAGCATAAACTACGGCCTCAGGCCCAAACATGCATAAAGCGTAAACTACGGCCTCAGGCCTAAATACAGGTGTTCAACATTCAGGGATTTAAATTCTAGAACTGAAAATCATACTACAATACGTGATGCTGAAATACTGAATCATACTAAGTTACATGATACTGGAATACAGAATAGGACTAGACTAAGACATTTATTCTTGAACAGATTATGAAAGCTGAAACTTCAATTGTTTATGACATGCTGAGTAATCTAGAATGAGACTCGTGGGCATCAAACCCAACTCTATATTGATTACCCACTGAGCTCACAACATTTAGAATGAAATTCATGAACGAGTTACGAAGCTAGAGAATAGAAGTTCTGCAACTATTCAAGGAACTAGGATTAACTATATTTCTGAGGCAATTAATAATGTCGTAAAAGAAACGTAATGTAGGGAGAATAATTAACATTCCCAAACATAGAGAGTTAGTCTCACAACCCTTGAATATGGCCTTTATAAGCGTAACACAATGTTCGTCGCCTCTTTCAATGATAATTTCTGTCAATATATATAAAGAGGAATAAATATTAGCACTAATTCTCGTATTTTAGTCACTTAGGCATTTTATGAAACACCTTAAAGGCGTAAAGCATCATAGACCTTAGTAATTGGTCTTTTCTTCACCCAATTCTCATTCAACTACTTCAAGGTGTTTCTACAATCCCAAATAAATGTAACAAACATCATTTCTCATCGCGCAAATGATTATAATAATCATAAGTCAACAATCCAAAACCCTAGCTTAGTTCTTATGGTTCTCTTTATCAAACGCATTTACTATTCTCCCAAAAACTCATCAATTCATATTTATAAATGATTAGGGAGTAGAAGCATTACCTTTTAGAAGTTCACTCCTCTTGAATTCGAGTTCTAGGATTTCCTTTCTCAACAATAGTGTCTTTCTCGATCAAATATCTAATGAGTGGAAGGATTTACCCATGTTAATAAGGTGTTGGAGAATTGAAATTAACTTAGAATCATTGTTAGAACTTACCTTGGATGATGGAGGGACCTTGGGGAAGTTAGGTTCTTGAGAGCTTCCCTTTCTAGAGTAGGTTTTCGTGTTTGGGGTGTGGGGGAACGAGGTAGGTCTTTTAAATAAGTTAACATGTCCCAAAATTAAGGAGGGAAATAAAAGTAGCTCAGGTAAACATCGTCGGCGTGAGGCATCATCTGGGGCACCAAAATAACTGTGCAAGGGACCATCAAAGGCGCCAAAACTACAGTGCCTTGCATTGTCTGGGGCACTGAGATCGATGCCCTGGATAGTGCCTTGCACTATCTGGGGCGCTGAGGTTGATGCCCTGGACAGTGCCTTGTACTGTCCGGGGTGTTGATTTTTCATTGCCTTGCACTGTCTATGGCCATAAGACGGACCTCCATAAACTTAGGCCATTCTATTTAATTGTATGCACCTCACTCTCGATTTGATTTTAAAACAATTGTTTCCACCCATACTCATCCCGATAGGACTTCACATGTCTAAAAGGTCACATTAATACTCATTTAACACATCCACAACTAATTCAGATTTACGGAGTGTTACATTATCTCCCCCTTGGGATCATTCGTCCTTGAATGATTGTCTTGATAGTAATTATGGCTTCCTCTAGACCTTAAACGGGACTGATGGAAACATATGAACACTGTAATGTCATGAACACATGCATACTAAACTGAATGCATATATGATTACTGATGTGCTGAGATACTGAACTGAATAGCTACTGAACTGAATGGCTACTGCATTGACTGAACACTGAGCTGACTGGATACTGAAAGACGTGGAGATTATAATATAAGTTCTGAATGAGAAGGATAGCTGCCTTCGACATTTCTCCAAACACCTGCCAGCTAACAAAGCATAATGCTAGCTTCATAGGGCATCATAATACGCATAACATAAAAGATATACCTGAATACTGGTCTGTTATGGATATGTGAATTTTGAACTAATATGGATATACGAATACTGAACTGGCACGAATATTTGAGTACTGAACTGATATGAATATTTGAGTACTGGACCGACATGAGTATCTGAGTTCTGAACTGACATGAATGTTATAACTGGAAATGTAAATGTCGTGACAGGAGATGTGAATACTGGAAACTTGAATATTATAACATGACACATGAAAAACTACATGTACAACCGCCTATTATAGTGGCAACTCTTAACTCATAAGCTACTTGCCTGATCCTTCATAGGATCCTATATGGCCAGAAGTATCTGGGACTGAGCTTTCCTTTATTCCCAAATCTATAACACCTTTCATAGATGAAACTTTCAGAAACACCCAATCATCAACTTGAAACTATAGGTCTCTATGTTGCATGTTCGAATAGGACCTTTGGCGATTCTGAGCTATCTTCAAATGCTCTTGAATCAACTTGAATTTCTCCACAGACTGATTGACCAAATTTGGTCCCAACAGCTCTACTTCGCCAACTTCGAACCAACCAATTGGCGATTTACACCTTCACCCATACAAACCATGCTTTTCAAATAAGAAAGATAATCCTATTATAAGGTCCACATTTACCATCTCCACCAAAGGATATGTATATTATGTGGTAAAACACTAGGATTTGTGCTGCTTGACTTTCACTTGCTGACAATGCAGACACTTGGCCACAAAGTCTGCGACATTCTTTTCCGTGCTGTTCCACCAATAAATCTCCTTAAGATCATGATACATCTTTAGGGAACCTAGGTGGATAGAATACCTGGAGTTATGGGCTTCTAACATGTTCCTCCCTCGCTAAGTCCATCTATGGTTGGAACACACAATCTATCTTGGTACCTCAAAGTACCATCACTCCCCCTTTGTTCAAAAGCCATCATCTTATGCAAGTGAATCCCCTCTTTCAGCTACAACAAGTAGGGATCATCAAATCGTTTCTACTTCACTTCGGCTACTTAGGAGGAACAAGTCTAGTTCTGGACAACATCTCCATTATCTTCGGAGTCCAAAAGTCGAACTCCTAGCTTGACTAAGTTGTGAACGTCTTTCGCCAGAGTTCTTTTGTCTGCCTCAATCATAAGCTATAATTCCCATACTTGATTATATTTTTAAGGTAATTCCTGAAAAAACGCTTATAATATTGTTGTAAGCTAAATATTTGACCAGTACACTGAAGATTATAGTCTCATGATCATTCTACTAACTTCGTGTTTCTTACACACGCTAGGCACATTACTTGTGGTAATTATATCATTTTTCGTATCCCATGCTAACTTTTCGGGTTTAAGATCTCCAACTGGACTTACCAATCTTCACATATCTCCTTCGACCAATGGTTAAGGTCTTATACTTATGAATCCTTCTTCTTCTTTTTTTTATTACATTACTTACAAAACCAGAAAGCTAATGTATTCACAACTATCATACACAATCTTAATGATTTAACTCTGCTTATACTGTCAGTCTAGGGGAAACCATTTTTTTCGATAACTCTTAAAGGCATTCTTCTGTAGTTTGCTCTCTTACTGCCTAGCTGATTTTTTTATTCCACTGTTACCGTACTTTGGGTTTAACTTAAAATCTTTGGGTTCACGTATTTTGTGTTTCAAACAGTTACCCATTGACTAGTGTTAACCTAGCTAAGTAAATCAAATCATACCCCTACTAGCTCTGCTAAAACTGCTAATTCACTGTATATACTGAAAACTTACTATTGTTTTACTAACCACCTGTTAGCATCATATATTCTTTTTCTTCTTTGAATAACTAAAGTGAAGCATAAGGTTATTCCTAACTTCTCCCATCATCCGACCCTATTCTACAGTCTCATACAATCTTTCTTTTGTATTATGTACATGGATCACACTTAGGGAAATTTCATCTGTATTAAACGAAATTTGAATATCTAACCCCAAACTTTCTATATATTTCAAAATTATATCGAAGTATAAACTTCCGAGGTAAAAACTTTGTCACATAACCTAAGGGAGACTGTCATATCCTTTATCTCACAATAATAGCTACTTCTTATAGTAACTTACTAACGTGGTACTTTCTAGTTATAATATGAATAAAAGCTGAACAACTTAAAATTATTCCCTGAAATTCAATATCGGCTGCTCTTGATTCTCATTTTGTACATCGTATCTTTTTAGTCATACGCATGAATCGTACGAAAGACACATCTCTGGTAATAGCAAACGTTTCCGACTCCTATTTATTTTGACCTTAGGCTATTTTGTGTCCAAAACTATAATGATCAATCTATGCCTCTACAATTAAATTCTTAACATGTTATACTGTGGGGTCTAACATCTGAACGGTCATCATCCAACCTGTGGCTCCATTTTTAAGAATTGAAATAAAATTGTTCTGTGAGGTAAAACACATAAGGATACACTACCATACAAAAACTTGTTCTTCAGAGACACCATCATCTCATAAATCACTTCCTACACCATCCAGCGAGTCTTGGGTCTTAATCCGGACCTAAAACATGTGAAGCTTTTGCTATAATCACCATTAGTTACATTTTCTTTTAGCACCGATAGGCACCACTATTATACTCACAAGTCACTAGAATTTGGATGCACTGAAAATTAGAGATCTAGTAACTGAATAACTGATAACTGGTATATTGAATAACCATAAACATGCTAACTGAAAGACTGTACAACTGGTAACTGAGGTAAACTAATAACCATGAAATATGATAACTGCTTTCGTATTTTATAATAAGGTTATGCTCTAATATGTACTACTATCGATTGTATCCAACTTTCAACATCCTCTCAAGTCTCATTTGTTACCAACCTGTACTCTATAATTATACCCCAATAGGTGATCATCCTCTGTAGGACCTTGATTTTTTCCTCTCCACCGCTTCGGCATTCTATACGTCTGTAATTCAATAGGAAGATAAGGTTACCTATTGCTCTAAGCTTCATGGCACGATCTAGAGTAGAAAGAAATGAGACAATCCTAAATATCTTGGCAGTTAACCGTTTATATGAGTGGCCGGCACACACATATAAAGGAAACTCCACAGGACACAGCTTCATGGACTCCCTAGGACTCTTGAACCTAGTGTTCTAATACCAAGATTTGTCATGCCCCGAACCTGGGCCTGGATGTAACACGGCACTCGGTGCCTGACTACATATGACCAAGCTATCCAACTGGCTGACTGAATCAACATGTGGTATCATAACATACTGAATACAGAAGATTAACACATACTGATATATTAAAAGTTTGAATGATATAAATCAATTGCGGAAACACTACTACAAGTCTGAAACATATTTGTAGTCAACATTGCTTAACATGAAAAGCATGTGACTCTTTCTAACTGTTACTCTAGTTTATGAAGCCTCTAATGAAAAACTGAAAACATTGACTGTCTGAAAATACTGCAGATTGTAAGGTAATGATAATGCCTCAAAAGAACTGGGGATCACCAAATAGGTGGTATGAGAATCCTAGCGCTTTGAATCGTCAACCTGTAAATCATTACCTGCATCGTGAGCTGCAGGCCCCCCGGAAAAATGGACGTTAGTACATTTGAATTGCACTGGTATGTAAAGAAACTGAGAGAAAGAATTATAAATGCTAAAACTTAAACTAAGCTGATAACTAAGAATTGATAATTGATAACTTAAATAAAATGATAACTGATATGATAACTAATAATTGAACTGATAACTGATAGCTGAAATGGTAACTAATAACTGCAATGATAACTAATTACTGAACAAAGGAAGTAAGGATATGAATACTCCCTCTTTTGAATGATGAACAACCTATTTATCTGAATAAACTATGGCCTCAGGCCCAATATATATGTGCACATGCTACGGCCTCAGGCCCAAAAATGCATAAAGAATAAACTATGGCCTCAGGCCCAAACATGCATAAAGCATAAACTACGGCGTCAGGCCCAAATACAGGTGTCCAACGTTCAGGGATTTAAATTTTGGAAATGAAAATCATACTGCAATATGTGATGCTGAAATACTGAATCATATTGAGTTACATAATACTGGAATACTGAATAGGATTAGATTGAAACATGTATTCCTGAATTGATTATGAAAATTGAAACTTCGATTGTTTGTGACATGCTGAGTAATCTAGACTAAGACTCATGGGCATCAATCCCAAGCTTATATTGATTACACACTGAGCTCACAACGTTTAAAATGAAGTCATGAACCGAGTTACGAAGCTAGAGAATAGAAGTTCTGCAACAATTCAAGGAACTAGGATTAACTATATTTCTGAGGCAATTAGCAACGTCGTAAAAGAAACGTAGTGTAGGGAGAATCATTCACATTCCCAAACATAGAAAGTTAGACTCACATACCTTGACTCTGGCCTTTTTAAGCGTATCACAATGTTCATCGCCTCTTTCAACGATAATCTATGATAATATATATATCAAGAGGAACCAATATTAGCACTAGTTCTCGTATTTTTAGTCACTACGGCATTTTATCAAACACCTTATGGGCGTAAAGCCTCATAGCCCTTATTAATTGGTCTTTTCTTCACCTAATTCTCATTCTACTAATTCTTGGTGATTTTACAATCCCAAATAGATGTAACAAACACCATTTCTCATCACGCAAATGATTATTATAATCATAAGTTAACAATCCAAAACCCTAACTTAGTTCCTATGGTTCTCTTTATCAAACTCATTCATTATTCTCCCAAAAACCCATCAATTCATAGTTATAAATGATTAGGGAGTAGAAGCATTACCTTTTCGAAGTTCACTCCTCTTGAATTCGAAATCTAGGGTTTCCTTTCTCAACAATGGTGTCTCGATCGAATATCTAATGAGTAGAAGGATTTACCCATGTAAATAAGGTGTTGGAGAATTGAAATTAACTTAGAACCATCGTTAGAAGTTACCTTGGATGATGGATGGACCTTGGAGAAGTTAGGTTCTTGAGAGCTTCCCTTTCTAGAGCAGGTTTTCGTGTTTGGGGGGTGGGGGAACGAGGTAGGGCTTTTAATTAAGTGAACACGTTCCAAAATTAGGAGGAAAATAAAAGTAGCTCGGGTAAACATCGTCGGCGCGAGGCATCGTCTTGGGCGCCAAAATAACTATGTAAGGCGCCATCAGAGGCGCCAAAACTACAGTGCCTTCCAATGTCTGGGGCAATGAGGTCGATGCCCTGGACAGTGCCTTGCACTGTCTGGGGCGCTAAGGTTGATATCCTTGACAGTGCCTTGCACTAGCTGGGGCGCTGAGTTTTCATTGGCTTGCATTGTCTATGGCCATAAGACGGACCTCCCACAAACTTAGTCGATTCTACTGATTTATGCACCTCACTCTCGGTCTTGACTTTGAAACAATTGTTTCCACCCACACTAATCCCGATAGGACTTCACATATCCAAAAGGTCACATTAATGCTCATTTAACGCATCCACAACCAATTCAGATTTACTGGGTGTTACAGTGTTGTTACTATTCTCTATTGGAAGGTATGAGGATGCCATCTGGTGTGATGTGATTCCCATGAATAATTATCATATCTTGTTAGGAATCCATGGTATGTCTACAGAAGAGCTTCATATAACATGGAAAAAAATAGATACTCTTTTGAGGTTAACGGGAAGAAACTCATTTTTGGACCTTTGACTACCTCAAAATATTTTGAAGATGAAAAGACTGTTAAAGAGAATATGAAAAAATATGAGAGAGAAAAGAATGAGAGGAGTAAGGGAGTGCATGTCGACATCCCAAGAGAGGAAAAATGAAAGGTTGTGTGGAGTGAAGAGAATGGGATGTCAAGTGAGAAAAAGAGTGAGCTTGAGGGAAAAGAAAAGAGAGAAGGCAATGTGTCACGACCCAATTTAGGATTTTGACCGGCGCTTAGGAGCAAGTGCTCCCAAGTAAGCCTCATCGGAAATTTTACAGAAAATCGGACAACCCAAAAACTTTCCTGTCTCAAATCAACAACCAAATATCCTAATATTATACCAAACAATTGACAACTTGTCAATTAACCAATACAAGTCTCCACCGTAACTACACCACCAACTAACCACTAAAAATACTAATTTATCTCCAACTTTAATAAAGGAGAACGATACTCAACATAAGACTATAATAACGAAAGAATACGCATGATACTAAAATAATGACTATGGAGCGACTCTAAGAGTTCAATGAAAAGAGCATAACAATAAGTAAAATTTCTGCCCACGCGAACAAGTGCGAGGCTCACCGAGAAATATCAACCTGTGCGCTCTAATTAACGAAATCCTCGCCTGCGTCAACTGCTGTCTCTGTAAAAATAATTAGCGGGGAATGAGTCGCTAGCTCAGTGAGTAATAACACTTAACCACAACCGTTTTTATTTGGGGACAAGTCAGAAACATGCTAGTATCTCAAAGAGAAAATAACATAAAAATGCTCTTTCAGAAACAATAAATAATTTCTAGTCTCATCACGCTTTTCTTGTAGTAAAATATAATAAATAATTCAGTAATAAGCTCGGTAACCATTGTATAATATCAGTATTCACATTTTTGGGAGGTTTCAATGAACGGATCATGTAATCGGTATAACTGTGGACTTCTTCGCAAGAAGTCAAATATAACGGTAGTCCCTACTCGAGGGAAATCGATAATAGTATGCTAGTTCTACCTTCCCACTAGCGAGGGCTATAACGGTAATCAGTAATTACAAGGTGCACCTGGTCTAACGAACCCGCCGTTAGCTACGGGATCCTTCAATCTCTACTCCCATTTATACTTGTCTCTGAAATCCATATATACTTGTAGAAACTATTTTAAAACAATATAGGCCATTTCAGTTCTTATCAAATCATATAATTTCCTTTCGATAACAGTAAATTCAAGTAACGGTAAAACAAATCTAGTGACAACAAAAATATTTAAAATCACGGTACTCATCTCAAATAATTATTTCGGTTTCATATCGAGTAAAAGAATTGTCCCACATGCAACTCAAAATATAATCGGTAACATATTCATATTAAAAATCATGTGTAAATCATGCAAATTATAAAAAAAACACAAATTGTGGTAAGATTACTACTCACAGTACTCGTGCCGAAATACAAAACTCGTCACCGATAGCGAGCCGTATGACTTTCTTCAATCAATCTTTATCAAGATTGTGTAACTACGAAAAAGCTGAAGCTTTTCCATAGTCTCACGGTGAAGAGAGACAACAGAGTTATCATCATTGACTGCCTCATCTACAACAAGCCGATTTGGTGATTTCTTCCTTTCAAGAATTGTTGTACTATAGTCCCTTTTTGTTCCCTTCGAATCAGAGGATTCAGCTTTGTTACTCATGATTTTTGAGTTCTGAGAGTTTTCCAGAGGTTTTCGTTTTGTTTGGCTAATGGTTTTTTTTTCACGCTATAGTCTTTGCTCGGAATTTGCTTGATCCGAATCCACCTTTTATAGAAGAGGTGAAGGAAGGAGGGGTTTCCTTATCAAATAAGGGAATTGATTTCGTTATTTTAAGGTTTTCAAGAGGACGTAAAGGATTGGGAGTGGTAATTTGTATTCTATAGGAACAAAAGGGGGGGAAAATAAGGAAAAGAGAAAAAGGAAATAAATAAAATAAAATTAAAAAAAGGAAACCGGAAGCTGCCGTAAAGAAAATAAAATCAAACTTTTATATATAGGAACTTCTTCTTTTGTTTTACTTTGTTTTATTAGATTATTTATTCTTATATTTTTTTTCTTTTTTGTTTTGGACTTAAATTATTTTCTAAATGTCTAATATATCCTCACTTAAAATATTGAGGTATTACACAATGAGATAACAAAATTTTGTGAGGTAGAAAGAGAGAAACAAGAGGGTTTAAGTGAAGAAAAAGAAAAAACTTTAGTTAGATAAAATAGACTAAGGGTGAGGAGAAAGTTAATCTTGTGATAAAAGCCAAAGAGAGTGTAAGCAAGGAAAAGTTTTCTTTACTTCCTAACCTATTAACTCTTTCTTGTATTTGTTCTTCTGATTTTGTGCAGCCAAGTGTGGAAAGACCTTCTGAAAGGGGAGGTGAGGCGCAAGAGATGGTGGCCAAGGATCCAATTGGATTCCAACATGAATTTGGCGGAATCAATTCTTGTTGGCTGATGGAAGATAAAAGCTTGACTAAATTCTTTGTTATTGAACCTTTTGACTACTTTGATTCTTATTTTCAGGTTTATGACGTGGAGTACCCTAAAGCCATGGCTGTGTTGGAATCATTGCATAAAAGAATACAAGGTGATGATGTTCCATTGGTAAATAAGTCCAAGTATAGTATATATAACTGGTTTATTCGTATTCTTGGCCTTTCTAGAACACGAAGGTATATTTGGAGGTAATGAACTATACACTTATTTCTTATGCTGGTGACATTAATAGTTTTGTGGATGATGATATTTTGATGCATATCAAGTCATTAACTGTAATATCTGAGTTCAAGTGCAAGAGTAATTTACTGTCTTTTGAAATTGAGTATGACATAAATGATTATGAATTCCAACTTGGTAGAAAGAGGCATGAAATTCAAGAGAAGAGGCTTGTGAATGATTTAAATATTTCTTCTTGTCTTATTCAAGTGTCTAGTGAGCTTTCATGTAAATTGCTAGAACATGATTTTTGTTGTGTGATGTGGAGTCATTCTTTGAGTCATGTTGATTGTGAGCTTGTAAAAAGTGTTTGCTACTAGTAAAGAGGATAAGCATGATTATTGTGACGCTTGTAATCAACTACTCTTTCATGAACCTATCTATGACTCTTTATATGACAATTTGAGCAATTGTTTAGAATCCATTGATGTTGAAATATTATTGGGGAAAGTTATAATCATGAGCTTGAATGTATTGCAATTTTTATTTTGGAATTTATGGTTCTTCTAACCTTCTTGAGAATTTATGTGCTTCTTTGAATAACTTACATGTACAAGAATTCATGGGATTTGTAATTGTAGATACTTGGCTATATCATAAAAGTGTCTTATTTGATAAATGTGGTAGATATACTAGTATTAAATGGATGCGTGGTCAATCTTTTGTAATTTCTTTGTCATGCATATTTTTGGACTACCTTATTGGAGAGTTCGAATTGAAAGTTTCATTGCATAGTGCATCTAAGAGAAGTTTTTATTGGACAAATCTGTGTAGGTATAAATTTTATTGCGGTGATGATATACATATGCTTTATAAGGGCGTATTTAGGCTTAATTGGATTAAGTGGACATATGATCATTATCTTGTTTTATTCCTACCATTTTTTCAGATTAGTAGATGCCATTTACTATTGCCTGTCTTTTTGTTCTTGCAAGGTCGAAATTCGATGACGAATTTTCTTCAAAATGAGGAGAATGACAACATCCTATGAAGCTCAACTCTATTCAAGGAAAAGGATGAAGCTTTAGAATTTTAAAGAGGGCCTTTAACAAGATGTCAAGCTAAAGGGCTGCAAAATAGGATCATTAGACTTCAAGTACAAATAAAAAAATTGTTAATTGGGAGGAAGAGCTCAAGGATAAAGTATATGAATTAGATAGGTGTTACGATTTTTTTATGGCCCATATTTACTTTCAAGAAGAGAAGGATTGGATCCCAAGAGACATCCTTTGAAGAAGGTCATAATCAGTCCATTTTTGGACTCATTTGGCACCTAATACGTGTCCAAACTTGCAGCCCAAGGAGTCCTACATGAAGCCACTTTTTTATAATATAAAAAGAACTTACTTGCTGCCCAAGAATGATCCAATAGGCGTGCTAGAAGTTGAGTGCAAGTTGGTGCCAATTTGCTTGCAAGTTGCCTTCAAGATTTCCATGATCCTATCGAAGATTATGGGACTTTCAAGATCCTATCCTAGATTTGTTTTAACTTATTTCCATATATTTTGGGACTATATTTATTTCTTTCCTAATTAGTTAAGGTTATGTTTTCCTTTTCCTAAGATTTTTGGAATTACTTTCAAGAATGACTTGATTTTTGCTTCCTTGTATCTTCCTTTTCCTAAGGTAGATGGACTTGTTGTCCATAGTTGTTTAGGACTTTATTTTCTTGTCTTTTTAGCCTTCATTTAATCCATGACAATATTTGTTAAATGCTTTATTTGTTGGTTGCCTTACGTGATATATTCATGTCTTTATTAGTTAGACTTTATTTGCTAATTGTTTCCATGTATCTGTGTATTTATTTATTGACTACCTTTACTTGCTTTATGACTTTGTGTGTTGTTAGATAGCCACTTTTATCCATTTTATGTCTTTAATTATGTAATTCTCTTATTGCACTTCATTTGATGTATGCCGTAGTTGATTGTAGTTTGTACATTTATTTTATATTATGTGGGATCTGGTTGCACAATGCAACGGATATTGGTATTATTGTGTGGGATCGGGTGCACGCTGCAACGGATATTGGTAAAAAATTATTTTGGATCGGGTTACGCGCCACAATGGATATTTGTATTTCTGTTGGAATCGGGTTGCACACCGCAATGGGGGGGGTGTGTGTGTGTGTGTATATATATATATATTTGTGGATTGGGTTGCGTGCCACAATGGAGAAACCATGTTATTGTGTGTGTGTGTGTGTGTGTGTGTGTGTGTGTGTATATATGTATATGTATATTTTTTTGAATAGGGTTGTGCACTGCAACGGAGAAGACATATCGACTGTTCTTTACTGTTGGTTCCGTGTCCTTATTGTATTGACGAAATTGAGCTTCGATGTTCTTCTGGGGCTCTCTGTTATGTATTTTCTATTCTAGTTTTCATGTTATACTTGTTTTCTCTATTTTATTATTATTTCATTTATACTCGTACAAGTTTACAGTGAGTGCCTTATTCTAGCCTCGTCACTACTTCGACGAGGTTAGGTTCAACACCTACGGAAAATAGGATCGGTTGTACTCATACTACACGTCTACACTTCTTGTGCAAATTCTGGTGTTGGTCCCAGCAGCAGTTAGTGGAGGCTCGCTCATATTAGCTTATCACGGAGAATTGAGGTAGAGCTGCACGACGTTCGCAGACTCTGAAGTCCCCTTCTTATTTCATGCATTGTTATTTCATTCATACAGTTGTACTTTATTTCAGACCTTGGTTGTAGTATTTTGTATAAATAGCTAATGTACATGTGACACCAGATTCTTGGAGTTGGCTAGACTATGTATTGAGATTTATTATATCTATTTTGATGTTCTACAATCTTTATTTCTTATTTAAATGCTTTTTAAATTGTTAAAATGAGTAATGTGTAGCTAATATTGGCTTGCCTAGAAGTTGAACGTTAGGCGCCATCACGGTCCCGCGTTTGGAATTTCGGGTCGTGACAAGTTAGCATCAGAGCACCGGGTTACCTAGGTCTCACGAGTCATGAGAAAGCTTAGTAAAGTCTGGAGGATCGGTATAGAGATGTCCGTACTTATCTTCTAGAGGCTATAGGGCTTTAAGAAAATTTTATTTTTTCCTTCTCTATCGTGCGATTTTATTCTATTATTGCGTTTGAATTATTCTATTCTTGTTCTTTCATGGATGGCGAGGAGAAGTACAACATCCACAGTGGACCAAGAGCAGGAGCCCCAGGTTGCAGCCACTGCTAGGGGTAGGGGCTGGTTGGGGTGTCAATGGATATTTAAAAACCGACTACACTGACTGTACCGTACCGTATTTTACCGAACCGAATTTTAGCTTTATTTTAATAAAATCATTGGTTTATATATAAATTATAAACATACTGATAATTAGAGTAGGTTGTCTAATTTTATGAAATTAAACCAAAAAATACCAAATTGTACCAAATAAATTACATGTAAAAAATATATTTATGTATTAAGTTTAAAAATGATAAAGCATTGAATTTTTTCTCGACCCTTGAAGTTACAAGCCAACAGATAAATTAACTCAAAATCTTAATTTCCAAATCTATTATGCTACTCCTATTGAAACTAAATTATTTCCAGCATATTCACTAACAAGACACAAGATATTGTAGCGATTATGAGTAGCAAACTACGATGTATTGAATATGTTTCTTTTCGTATGATTTAGATTTATCTTTTTGAATATTTAATCTTCTATAGGCTTTGTTATTGAGTCCCAACTTGGTTAATATTTTTCCACTCGTGTAATTTATATTTTCTTTGTATTTGATTAGTTACTTATGTTGTTGTAGAATTGTTGATGGATCTATACTCTGGTGATCTTTCATATTTTCTTAATTCATCGCCCTTTTAAACTGTAAAACTGCATAAAGAGTTTTGCGAAGTCCTATAAAAGTATGTGTGTTATTGCATTATACTTCTACTAGTGACTTTTATAAGACATTTTAAAAATTACCGAATATTAACCGAACCATACCGATACTGAAAAGAAACTGACGTGATTGAGACAATATCGAAAAGTCTAATTTTGGTTATACATGATAGAATAACCGAAAATTGGTATGGTATAAATATTATAAATAACTGGTTGAACCGAACTATTGACACCCCTGGGGCCGGGGATGATGTAGGGACAGAGGCAAAAGCAGAGCTCAGCCTAGAGCACGCGCAGCAACACCCATTACACAGCCTCGGATCAAGTCGGAGTAGGATATTCCGTTCAGACTGCGCCAGTTGGACCAGCTCAGGTTCTAGAGGGGTTTATTGCCACTCTCGTAGTTCAGGATGCTCTAGCGGGCCTTATGGAGAGTGTGGCCCAGGCTGGAGTATTTCCTATGGCATCAGCTGTCTCTCAAGTTGGGAGAGGATCCCAGACATCAGCTACCCACACTCCAGAGCAGATGGCTCATGGATATCAGACTCCGGCGGTTCCAGCAGTCGGAGTAGTTCGAACTCTCATTGCTACACAGCCAAGGTAGGGACCCACTATGTCATCTGAGGGGCTGAAGTGGCTGGATAAGTTCACCAAGCTATTTCCTATTTGATTTGGTGGTACACCTTCTGAGGACCCACAGGATTTCATAGACCGTTTCCACGAGGTACTTGCGACAAGGGTATAGTGGAGCCCAGTGGAATTGACTTTACTATATTTCATATGCATGGCTCCGCCAAGAGGTGGCGGCAAGATTATGTTCGGGCAGACCAGCAGGTTCACCTCCACTCACTTGGGATCAATTCTCACTACTATTTTTTGAGAAGTTCATTCCTTTTACTCTGAGAGAGGACTATCGCAACCAACGGGGTAGCATGACAGTTACCCAGTACGAGACCCGGTTCGTGGATTTATCTCGACATGTAGTTGTCTTGATCCCTACTGAGAGGGAGAGGGTGAGGAGATTTATTGATGGCCTTACTTATGGTATCAGGCTACAGATGGCCAGAGAGACTAAGGATGATATTTTTTTCAACCGGAGTATAGAGATTCCTAGACTGATCGAGAAGGTTCGTGGTCAGGGTAGAGAGGCCGCATCTCAAAAGAGGCCTCGTCATTTTGGTGGTTTCAGCTGTTGACACTCAATTTTACCCTCTTTATTTAAAATAATTTATGTGGGCTTCCTAATCAGTAATAGTAAAATATAGTCGTTTGCATGTTTTTCAACTTTAACGTAATATTTGATAATCATTCTTATTTCATAAAATACGAAAAATTTTATCCTTTTATTGCAGTTATTAAAATCACTATTTTATGCATCTTTTCTAAATTTCGAAATAGTTTATTGATAGTCGTCCTATTTTCAAATATTAGAATTTTTTTTCAATTTATTGTCATTGCAAAAAGAAAAGAAAATAATTACTACAATATTGACATTTTCCAAAATACTGCAAGACATATTTTCGTTTGAATCATTTTCTAATTTATAATACAATCTGTTAATGCATGGTAGCCAATAGAAACTATTTCAAATACGGATTACGTTTTTCTTACTATTTTGATACATATTTTACTCGTTGTACTTTAATCACACATTTATATACATATTATATTTTGTACCGTGCACATATATGTATACACAGATAAAGGGGACAATCTCGGCCACTTATCTCATTCTATCCAATGGCCATGAGTTAGTCTTATGCATAACACTAGAGACCAAATTTGGGATTCCTTATAGCCTCTCATTTCAGTCGCATCGCTCTTCCATTTTTTAACATAATTTCGATAGCTTCTGCATCCATGCATCCATGGGCCAGAATGACTTCGCCGTTTTCGTGCGAAATTTTCTGTTTTGTGTGATGATTTCCATGACTCCTTTCTGCTGCAACTTGGTCAAAAAGAGTCTCCAGGAACGAGCCAAAAACCCGATCACTTTGCACCCTATGGGTAAGATTCGCTTATAGCCATCTGGAACCCTTTTTAAAAATTTTGTCATCTTCAGCTTTGATTTCAAACAAATACATACCCGCGACCCTTCTCTTCTCTGTATCTTTTAAATTTCAAAGCTTTTCAATTCTAATGTCAAAATTTTTACATCATTTTCGTGCAAGGGACACTCTTCAAGAAAGAGATCTTTGGGTGTGTTTGGTATAATGAAAAATATTTTCATGCAAAACAAATAGTAATCTTACTCATTTTTCGATGTTTGCTACGCAAATTAAGAAAAATAATTTTTCAATAATATTCATAAAAAATTTAGATGCAATAAACATGAAGCCATAAACTTTCGAACCAACAACCTTCTAAATTCACAAATTTCATAAACTTCTGAACCACTAAACTTTCGAATCCGTAATATCTATAATTTCTAAACTCGCAAACTTCCAAACAGATAAACCTCCGAACTCATTATTTTAGAACTTGCAAAATTTCGAACATGTAAACTGAAATTTACGGCGGTGGGGTAGGTTGTGCAGAAAAACGTTCCTGGTAAACGACCTCGGATTGGTGTTTTGACGATTTCGGTAGGTTCGTATGATATTTTTGGACTTGTACGCATGATTAGTTTAGGTCCGATGTGACCCGAGTGCGTTTCGGCGCATTATGTGAAAGATTGTGAAAAATGAGTTTTCAAGTTGAAATTTTGAGTTTGAAGATCGATTCTTGTTATTTGATGTTATTTTGATGATTTCAGGTAGCGAGAAAGTTTATATGATGTTATATACTTGTGTGCATTTTTGGTTTGGAGCCCGAGGGGCTTGGGTGTGTTTCGAATTGGTTCCGGACCATTTTTTGACTTAGAGAGCAGCTGGTTTTTCGTTTGCTGCATATTGCTTCACAATAGCGTCTGGTTACTCTTCGCGAACGCAAGAGGTAGGTCGCGAACATGAAATAGTGGGGGAATTACCCTTCGCAAACGCGGTAGACCACTCGCGAATGCAAAGCTATAGGGATAATCTGGGGGATCGCAGGGGTCTTCATCCCGAACGCGGACCCGGGGACGCGAACGCGAAGGCTTGATTGGGCATAGCCTTCGCGAACGCGATAAGGACTTCGCGAACGTGAAGGCCATTGGCCCTGAGTGCTCGTGAACGCAGTAGGTGCTTCGCAAACGCGAAGAACACCTGACGCCCAGTCATTTAAAGAGCTGAAAGTCGGAGTTGGTCATTTTCACCATTTTTGAAAGCTAGAGCTCGGACTAAAGAGAATTTTGGAGAGATTTTTATCCCAACTTCATTGGTTAGTGCTTTTTAACTATTTTTGATGTATTTACATAATCACCCATTGATTTTTAAGCTTCATATATGAATTTCATGGTAGAAATTGGGGGTTTTGAGTAGAATGTAGGGGTTTTATAAAATTGAGATTTAGACCTCAAATTGAAGTCGGATTTCAAAATAAATTGCATAAATGTGCTTGGGGTGAATGGATAAAAGGGTCTTGGTTCGAATCTTGAATTTTGGCCAAGCTAACCTGAGATTGACTTTTGTTGACTTTTTCTAATTTAGTTAAAGATTGTATCTTTTTCACTCGTGGGTAGTTTCTAAATCTTATTTTAAATTGTTTGAACTATATTTGGCTAGATTTGAATGATTTGGAGGCTTGTTCCAAATGATAAGTCGTGATTGATCATTGATTTTATTGCGGGAAGAGGTAAGTGTTGTGATTAACCTTGACTTGAGGGAATTAGGACTTGATTGGTCTATTTGAAACTTGATTTATGTGTGGGGATGGCATTTATGTGTCACAACCCGGAATCCCATCTTCGGGACTGTGATGACGCCAAATATTTCACTTGCTAGGCAAGCCAACATTAGCTAAATTACTTAATCAGTTTTAACAGTTCAAATCAAAATGTTAACAATAATAACAATGGTCTGAAATAGAGTGGTATAATAATGAATAACGTAATCTAAACATATCCCATAATCTGAAGTCACGAATACATGAGCATATAGAGTGCTACAGATAAAGTCTGAACAAAATACAACTATTTTGAAGCTAAATAAACAGTAATGATAGAATTGAAGGTGACTTCAGGGTTGTGGACGCAATGCAGCTATACCTCAAGTCACCAACAGTAGCTGAATCCGAGTAGTCTCGCTACACTGGGATCAATTCCAGTGTCTGCACAAGAAGTGCATAAGTATAGTATGAGTACAAACTGATCCCATGTACCCTATAAGTGCCAGGCCTAATCTCAACGAAGTTATGACGAGGCTATGGCAAGTCACTCATAACCTGTACGAGATAATAACAACAGAGAAACAAGGATAGAAATAAAGCAATAACTCATATAAATGGATCTAAAGGTCAACTACCAGAGAGCCTAGAATAACAAAGTCTCAAGTCTCATATCACAATACTGAGGATAACTCAACAATCATAACATAACCAATCTGTTGCAGCGCGCAACCCGATCCCACCATATTATCATCTGATCATATCATAATCCGTCCTTATTCCTTCTTTTCATTTAAATACCATTCCATTCCGTTGCAGCGTGCAACCTGCTCCACAAACAATTTTCAAGTCATCAACATAAATAATTACACCACAATATTTACAAAACATCAACATCATGAAGGTGAACATACAAGGCAATAGAGAACAGTAGAATAATTGGAGAAACAACAATTTAGAGTGCATCAAATAATGTAAGAACAATAAAACAGGTAAAACATGTGTCAATTTAAATATACAGTTAAAGCAAGTAGAAACAGGTAACAATTAAGCAGAAATCATGTGAGAAATGAATACATTAAGGTAAAGTAGCACTTAAATGACAAGTAACAAATATAGAAGGAAAGTCAAGTAAAAATATGTAACAATCAAAGCATATAACAAGAAATATCATGGAATAATCGAAAACATTGAAATAAACATCCAAATCCCGCATGCTAAATCCCATGATAACGTATATACACTTGTCATCTTGCATATACATCTTTTTCCCATATAATTCACATAACAGTTAATTCAACATGTCCTAATTCCTTCAAGTAAAGGTTAGACATAACAGTTACCTTACTCCACGAATAAAACAATTAATCAACCACGGCCTTGCCTTTTGAACAAGCTTCCAAACCAACCAAATCCAACAAATTATCGATCAAATGGTTCAAAATAAGCTTTAGAAACTACCCGCTAATGAAAAAGGTTCAATTTTGATCATTTTAGAAGGGAAAAAGAAAAGTCTACCCCGGACGCGCTTGGTCAAAATCCGAGGTTTAGACCAAACCCGATTACCCATTCACCCCAAGCCCGGCTATGTGATTTGTCTCGAAATTTGACCTCATTTGAGATCTAAATCTCAATTTTGTAAAATTCCCAATTTCTACCCAAATCCCTAATTTCTACCATGAAAATTCTAGATTTGATGTTGAAATATTATGAAAAGTAATGGGGAATTGAAATAAAGTGGATTAGAATGGCTTACCAATGATTATGAGAAGAAAAGTCTCTTGATAAATCGCCTCTAGAGTATTCAGGGTTGAGAAATAGTGTAAAATGAGCTAAGTCTCGATTTTCTCCCTCTTTTACCCAGCTGTAGATGTCATAGTTGCAATGTCTTGTTTGCAACTGCAAACATCGTAAAGGCGAAGCACAGGTCACAAATGCGAACTGTGCATCAGAAGCTCAGATATTGCAAATGCGACAAAATTATCGCAATTGCAAAAACCCATCCTTTGCAAATGCGGCCAGATTCTTCGCAAATGAGAAGATGTTCTATTTTATCCATGTGTCGCAAATGCGACCAAATGCTTGCAAAAACGATCCTAGACAGTTCGCAAATGCGAACAATTTTCTTGCAAATGCAAGGTTACCCAATCCCAGGCCCTGCTCGCAAATGCGAACTTTTGTCCGCAAAAGTAAGCCTCGAAATTGTGAGCCAGACCTTGCAAATCCGATATCTGCAACTGAACACCAGAACTAGAAAGGCACCAGCAGACTTCAAACCATCCAAACCCATCTGAAACTCACTCGAGTCCCTCGGGCTCGAAATCAAACATGCACACAAGTGTAATAACATCATGCGAACTCTCTTGCATGTTCAGATCACCAAACTAACATCTACAACTACAAATCGAACATCAAAATGAATGAAATTTCAAAGGGAATTTCAAGAACAACTAGAATCACAACTGAGCGTCCGAACCATATCGCACCAAATTTTGCGGACAAATTTCAGATAGCAAAACAGACCTATACCATGTTCCAAAATCAAAATTTGAACCCGATAGCCATGAAGTCAATTTACGGTCAAACCTAAAAAATTTCCAAACTTTCAAATTACTAGCTTTCGGCAAAATGACTCAAACCAAACCAAGAGACCTCTGATTTCAATTTTGGGAATAGGACCAGTCCAAAATCACAATATGGACCTACCGAAATTGTTAAAACATCGATCCGGGGTTGTTTACACAAAATATTGACTGTGGTCAACTCAAGTTATTTTTAAAGTCAAAAATCATATTTTCTTCAAATATTTACGTAAAACCTTTTTCAAAAAGCGATACGGACCACACACGCAAACCAAGAACACATCAAATTGAGCTAATGGAGGTCTCAGAACACGAAAATAAAGGTTAGTACTCAAAATGACCTATTGGGTCGTCACATTCTCCACCTCTAAATGAAACATTTTTCCTCAAACGGACATAGAAAAGTACCTGGACCGATGAAAAGGTGTGGGTACTGCTTTGCATATCGGACTCGGACTCCCACGTAGCTGCCTCGATCGGCTGATCTCTCCACTACACTCTAACAGAAGGATAACTCTTAGACCTCAACTTTCGAACCTGCGGGCTAGAATAGCCACCGGCTCCTTTTCATAAGTAAAATCCTTATCCAACTGGACTGAGCTGAAATCTAATACATGGGACGGATCACCATGATACTTCCGAAGCATGAAAACATGGAACACGGGATGAACTGCCGATAAGCTAGGTGGCAATGCAAGTCTATAGGCCACTTTACCAACTCTCTCAAGGATCTCAAAAGGACCAATATACCTAGAGCTCAACTTACCCTTCTTCCCGAACCTCATCACACCCTTCATGGGTGAAACCCGCAGCAAAACCCTCTTTCCCACCATAAATGCTACATCACGAGCCCTACAATCAGCGTAACTCTTCTGCCTAGACTGGGCTGTACAAAGTTGATCCTGAATCAACTTGACTTTCTCTAAGGCATCCTGAGTTAAATCAGTACCCAACAACCGAACCTCTCCTTACTCAAACCAACCAACTAGGGAATGACACCGCCCTCCCATATAAGGCCTCATAAGGAGACATATAAAATTCGATTGGTAGCTGTTGTTGTAGGCGAACTTAGAAAGCGGTAGAAACTGATCCCATGAACCCTAGAATTCCATAACACATGCACCTAGCATATCCTCCAAGACCTGAATGGTGCGCTTGGACTGCCCGTCTGTCTGGGGGTGAAATGTTGTACTCAAGTCAACCTGTGCACCTAAGTCCCACTACACGGCTCTCTGGTAATGCGATGTGACCCACGTGCCTCGGTCGGAGATAATAGATACCGGCACACCATGGAGACGAACAATCTCACGGATATAGATATGAGCCATCTACTCTAAAGAATAGATAATCACAACCGGTGTGAAATGTGCAGACTTAGTTAGTCTATCCATAATAACCCACGTTGCGTCAAATTTCTTCAAGTCCGTGTGAGCCCAACAAAAAAATCCATGGTAATACTCTCCCACATCCACTTGGGAATCTCAAGTCTCTGAAGCAAACCGCTCGGCCTCTAATGCTCTTACTTCACCTGCTTGAAATTCAAACACCGAGCAACATACTCTACTATATCTTTCTTCATTCATCTCCACAAATAATGTTGCCTCAAATCCTGATAAATTTTAAGCGGCAGCCGGATGAATGGAATATGGCAAATTGTGGGCTTCCTCGAGAATCAACTCATGTAGCCCATCCACGTTGGGCATAGAAATCTGACCCTGCATCCGCAACACCCTATCATCTCTAATAGAAACCTCCTTGGCATCGCCGTGGCGCACCGTGTCCTTAAGGACAAGCAAATGGGGGTCGTCATACTACTCTCTCTGATGCGCTCATACAAAGAAGACCGAGAAACCACGCAAGCAAGAATCGGGATAGGCTCCGAAACATCTAACCTCACGAGCTGGTTGGCCAAATCCTGAACATCCAATGCTAGTGGTCTCTCACCGACTGGAATATATGCAAGGCTGCCTATACTCTCAGCCTTTCTGCTCAAGCCATCGGCCACTACATTGGCCTTCCCAGGATGGTATAATATGGTGGTATCATAGTCTTTTAACAGCTCTAACCACCTCTATTGCCTCAAGTTTAGATCCCTTTGCTTAAACAAGTGCTATAGATTCTGATGATCTGGAATACCTCAGACGACACACCGTACAGACAATGCCTTCAAATCTTCTATGCATGCACAATGGCTGCTAACTCTAAATTATGAACAGGATAGTTCTTCTCATCAGTTGATGCGAAGCATAAGCGATCACCCTACCCTCCTGCATCAAGACACATCTGATGCCAATATGCGAAGCATCATAATAAACTGCATAATGCTAATGACAAAACTAAAACTGGAGCGGTGGTCAAAGCAGTCTTGAGCTTCTGAAAGCTCAACTCACACTTATCAGACCATCTAAAAGGAGCACCCTTCTGTGGTTAATTTGGTCAATAGGGTTGATATAGATGAAAACCCCTCCACGAACCGGCGATAATAATCCGCCAAACTCAAGAAGCTCTGAATCTCTGTAGCTAAAGTAGGTCTAGGTCAGTTGTGAACTGCCTCAGTCTTCTTAGGATCCACTTTAATACCCTGGGATGATACAACGTGGCCCAAAAAGGCAACTGAATCCAACCAAAACTCACACTTTGAAAATTTTGCATATAACTGACTATCTCTCAAAGTCTGAAGTACGATCCGAAGATGCTGCTCATGCTCCTCCCAGCTGTTATCAACAATGAAGATGACCACAAAAGAATCAAAATAGGGCTTGAATACTCGGTTCATCAATTCCATAAATATTGTCAGGGTATTGGTCAAACCAAATGACATCACTAGGAACTCTTAATGATTATACCGAGTTTGAAAAGCTGTCTTAGGAACATCCGATGTCCTAATCTTCAATTGATGGAAGCCAAATCTCAGATCAATCTTTGAGAATATTTTGGGTCCCTGAAGCTAATTAAATAAGTCATCAATCCTCGGAAATGGCTAGTTGTTCTTGATAATGACCTTGTTCAACTGCTAATAATATATACACATCTTCATCGAACCGTCCTTCTTCTTTAGGAACAACACTGGTTCATCCTAGGGCGAGACACTAGGTCTAATGAATCCCTAATCAAGCAAATCCTAGAACTGCTCCTTCAATTTTTTCAACTCAGTTGGGGCCATACGGTACGGTGGAATAGAAATGGGCTGAGTGCCCAGAGCAAAGTCAATACAGAAGTCAATATCTTTGTCGGGTGGCATCCCCGACAAATTTGCAGGAAACACCTCTGGAAACTGGTGCACAACTGGTACTGAATCCACGGAAGGAACCTTCGCAGTAGGATCGCAGATATAGGCCAAATATGCTAGCCATCCTTTCTCGACCATACACCGAGCCTTCACATAAAAATAACCCTGCTGGTAGAATGCTCATGAGTCCCCCTCCACTCTAATCGGGGCAACCCCAGCATGGCTAAGATCACCGTCTTAGCGTGGCAGTCCAAAATAGCGTGATAAGGTGACAACCAATGCATTACCAAGATAACATCAAAGTCTACCATATAAAGAAGTAGAAGATCTACACTAGTCTTAAGGCTCCCGCTAGAAATCACACACGAGTGATAAACACGATCTACTACAATAGAATCTCCTACAAGCGTAGACATATAGACAGGAGTATTCAAAAAATCATGAGGCACAACCAGATATGAAACAAAGTATCCTATATCAAATAAAACTGAGGCATCCCTATGTCAAACTAGAACAATACCTGTGATGATGGTGTCAAATGACTCTGCCTCTGATCTGGCTGGGAATGCATAACAATAGGGTTGGGCCCCACCATCTGACCTCCGCCTCTCAGACGACCTCTAGCTGGCTGGCCTCCACCTATAATGGCCTGACCTCCACCTCTAGCTGTCTGAAGCCCGCCTCTAGCTGGGTGCGGGTGGGGGAGAAACCGATGCTGGCATAATGGCACGAGAACCCTACTAAGGTTTGCCGCCCATCAATCCAGGACAATACCTCCTGATGTGACCTGTACCTCCATACTCAAAGCACTCTCTCGACTGTTGTGGCTGCTGAACCTGAGATTAACCCTGACCACCTACATAACCACTGTAGTAACTCTGTAGCGGTGGTGCGCTGATAGAAGTTGAAGGCGTACTGAATGCTGGCTACTCAGGACGAGACCCATGAGAACCACGATTGCCAGAAGCACCGTGGGCTACCTGAAGAGCTGACTGAATCAACCTGAAAGGATGACCTCTACCAAAAGAACCTCTGCCTCCAGATGAGGCACCACTGAAACCACCAAAATAACGAGGCCTCTTCTCAGACACCAACTCTCTACCCTAACTAGAATCATCTCGGTCTGTCAAGTAATCCCTACGGCCCTTTGGAAAGAAATATCATCACCCGTCTCCTTGGCCGTCTGAATCCTAATGCTGAAAGTAAGACCATCAATAAATCTCCTCACCCTCTCTTTATCTGTAGGAATCAAAATGGATGCATGATGGGCTAGATCCGCAAATCTTGTCTCGTATTGGGTGTCAGTCATGCCACCCTACTGGAGGCGCTTGAACTACCTGCGGTACTCCTCCCTTAGAGTGAAAGGAATGAACTTCTCCAAAAATAGCTAGGAAAACTGATCCCAAGTAAGTGGAGGTGAACCGACTGGTCTGCTCCACTCATAATCCAACCACACCTCTTAGCAGAACTGGTCATCTGGAACACTGCAAAGTCGACTCTATTGGACTCCACAATATTGCGCAAAACCTCGTGGCAACGGTCCAAACAGTCCTGGGGGTCTTTAGAAGGTGTACCACCAAAGTGAATCGGAAAGAGCTTGGTGAACTTATCAAACCTCATCAAATCCCTCAGAAGACATCACGGGCCTCTCCCCGGGTTGTGTAGCAATAACGGGCTGAACTACCCAACTGCTGGAACCGTTGGAATATGATATATGAGAGTCATCTGCTCTGGAGCATGAGTGGCAGCAGTCTGTGCTCATCCCCCAGCCTGAGAGACAGCTAGTGCCATAGGAAATACTCAAGCCTGATGCACACTTTCCATGAGCCCAACTAAGTTGACTAGAGTGTCTTGAAGTACGAGAGTAGGAACTAATCCCTTTGGGGCCTGAGCGCGTCCGACTGTTGCAGTCTGAAATGGGAGCTCCTCCTCATGCTCGGTCTGAGGCTCTGCAACAGGTGCTACCGTGCATGCTCTAGGCTGAGCTCTGCCTTTACCTCGGCCCCGGCCCCTACCCCTGGTAGTGGCTGCAACAGGGGGCTCTGGCTCTTGCCCGACTGTAGATGTTGTGTGTGTTCTCGCCATCTGCGAGAGAACAAGAATAGAATGGTTCAAAAATCAGTAATAGAATAAGTCGCATGATAGTGAAAGAATAAGTGAAATTTTTTCCTAAAGCCCTATAGCCTCTAGAAGATAAGTACAGACATCTTCGTACCGATCCTCCAGACTCTACTAAGCTTGCTCATGAATCGTGAGACCTAGGCAACTTAGTGCTCTGATACCAACTTTTCACGACCCGGAATCACACCCTAGGGACCGTGATGGCGCCTAATATTTCATTTACTAGGCAAGCCAATGTTAGCTAAATTACTTAACCAATTTTAAAAGTTCAAATCAAAATTTTAATAGTAATAACCGTAGTAGTCTGAAATAGAGTGATATAATACTGAATAACATAATCTAAACATATTCTAGAATCTGGAGTCACGAATATATGAGCATCTAGAGTGCTGTAGATAAAGTCTGAGCAATACAACTATTTTGAAGCTAAATAAACAGTAATGATAGAATTGATGGGGACTTCAGCACTGTAGACGCTATGCAGCTATACCTCAAGCGTCTAAATGTAGCTGAATTCGAGCAGTCTCGTTAAGCGCCACTAGGATCACCTCCGATATCTGCACAAGAAGTCCAAAAGTATAGTATGAGTACAACCGACCCCATGTACCGAGCCTAAACTCAACCACGTAGTGACGAGACTATGGCAAGTCATTCACAAATAACTTGTACGAGATAACAACAACGAAAAACAAGGATAGAAATAAAGCAATAACTCATATAAATGGACCCGAAGGTCAACTACTAGAGAGCCCAGCATAGCAAAGTCTGAAGTTTCATATCACAATACTGAGAATAACTCAACAATCAAAACAATCACAACATAACGAATCCATTGCGGCGCGCAACCTAATCCCACCATATCATCATCTGATCATATCCTAATCCGTCCTTATTCCTTCTTTTCATTTCAATACCATCAGTTCCATTGCGTCATGCAACCCGCTCCCCAAACAATTTTCAAGTCATCATATTAATTCAACAGCAATATTTACAAAAAATCAACATTATGAAGGTGCACGTACAAGACAGTAGAGAACCGCATAATAATCGGAGAAACAACAATTTAGAGTGCATAAAATAATGTAAGAACAATAAAAATGGGTAAAACATATGACAATTTAAATTTAGAGTTAAAGCAAGTAAAAACAAGTAACAATTGAGCATAAATCATGTGAGGAATGAACACATTAATGTTAAGTAGCAGTTAAATGACAAGTAAACAAATATAGCATGGAAGACAAGTAAAAACATGCAACAATCAAAACATATAAAAAGAAATGTCATGGAATAATCGAAAACATGAAAATAAATATCCAAATCCCGTATGCTAAATCCCATGACGGCGTATATACATTCATCACCTCGCATATATGATGTTTCTTTGTATAATTCACATAACAGTTATTTCAACAAGTCCAAATTCCCTCAAGTTAAGGTTAGACACAACACTTACCTCATTCCGCAAACAAAGCAATCAATCAACCACGGCCTTGCCTTTTGAACAAGCCTCCGAACCAAGCAAATCTAACAAATTATCGATCAAACGGTTCAAAATAAGCTTTAGAAACTACACATTAACGAAAAAGGTTCAATTTTGATCATTTTAAAAAAAAAAATCAACAAAGTTCAACCTCATGCCCGCTTGGTCAAAACCCAATGTTCGGAACGAAATTTGATTACACATTCACCTCCGAGCCCGATTATGTGATTTGTTTAGAAATCTGATCTCAATTTGAGGTCCAAATCTCAATTTTATAAATTCTCAATTTCTACCCAAATCCCTAATTTCTACCATGAAAATAATCGATTTGATGTTGAAATCATATGAAAAGTAATGGCAAATTGAAAGAAAGTGGATTAGAGTTGCTTACCAATGGTTTTGGGAAGAAAAGTCTCTTGAAAATAGCCTCTAAAGTGTTTAAGGGTTGAGCAATGGTGTAAAATGAGCTAAGTCCTGATTTTCACCCTCTTTTACCCAGTTCTAGATGTCGCAATTACGATGTCTAATTCACAATTTCGAAATCGCAAATGCGAAGCACAAGTCACAAATTCGAAGTGTGCATCAGAAGCAGATGTCGCAAATGCGACTAAATAATCGTGATTGCGAAAACCCAATCTTCGCAAATGCGGCCAGATTCTTCGCAAATGCGAAGATGTTCTATTTTTGCCAGGTGCCGCAAATGCGACCAAATGCTCGCATAAGCGATCCTAGACAGTTCGCAAATGCGCACTATTTTCTCGCAAATGCGAGGTTACCCTATCCTAGGCCCTGCTCGCAAATGCGAACTTTTGTCCGCAAAAGCGAGGCTCGAAATTGCGAGCCTGACCTCACAAATGCGATATCTGCAACTGAACACCAGAACTGGAAAGGCACCAGCAGACTTCAAACCATCCAAAACGTGTCTGAAACTCACCGAGACCTTCGGCCTCAAAATCAAATATGCACACAAGTGTAATAACATCATACGAACTTGCTCGCGCGTTCAAATCACCAAAATAACATTTACAACTACAAATAGAACATCAAAATGAATGAAATTTCAAAGAGAAATTCAAGAACAACTAGAATAACAACTTAGTGTCCGAACCATATCAAATCAAATAGCAAAACGGACCAATACAAAGTTTCAAAATCAAAATCCAAAACAGATAGCCATGAAGTCAACTTATGGTCGATCCTAGGAAATTTCTAAACTCAAATTACTAGATTTCGGCAAAATACGTCAATCCAACATAGGAACCTCCGATTTCTATTCAAGGCATAAGCCCGAGTCTAAAATCATAATACGGACCTACTGAAATCGTCAAAATACCGATCTAGAGTCGTTTGCACAAAATATTGATCGTAGTCAACTTAAGTTATTTTTAAAGTCAAAAATCATATTTTCTTTAAATTTTTACGTAAAACCTTTTCAAGAAGCGACACGGACCTTGCACGCAAACCAAGAAACATGAAAAAAAGCTAATGGAGGTTCCACAATACGGAAATAAAGGCTAATACTCAAAACGACCTATCGGGTTGTCACAATATGCAAGGTGACGAGTGTATATAAATAGTCATGGGTTAAGCATGCGGGCTGGAAAATTTATCTATTCAATTATTTCATGCCTTCATTTAATCCATGATAATATTTGTTAAATGCTTTAATGGTTACTTTCCTTACCTGTTAAATTTACGCCTTTATCTGTTACATACCTTTATTTGCTAATTATTTTTATGTGACCGTGTCTTTATTTAACAAATCTGCAACACATGATTGAGATTGGATTTGCTTCTGTTGAAGGTTAATATTATTGTTTATTAAACTAAGTCCTGAACCACAGTCTAGTGACTAAGAGGTCACAATTTTAATGGCCAGTTGAACTTATCCTTCTACTTTTCCTTCATAACGTATGTGGAAAAAAAAAAAGTTACCTTGTATAAGTAAAGGGTACAGCTTTAAGCATCTTCCTAAGAGTGACCGAATTCGCTGTGAAAATGCTCCTTCGCAGATCCATTAATGACAGGGAGTTTATTACTTTCCATACTGAAAAGTTGCTTTATATTATTGTGCTTTTCAAATTTATGTTCTGTGTTCTTGCTTACCCTAAATTTCGAATAACAATTGAATTTATACGTGCTTTTAAAGATATGTGGTCTAATTTGATACAAATGACGAATAATATAACGAAAGTTAAAATTAAGAGATAAATGGAAAAGAAACACAAACCACCCGAGTTAGACACTCTTGGCCGTTGGCTGATCCTTCCTGGGCAGAAACTGATTATAATAGAAATTGAAACAAGTTGATGATAAAATGATTCAAGAGAGCACTATATCACTATTTTTTCTTTTTATTGATGATTTGTGAAAAAAGGTATCCTTTAAAAAAGTTCAACTCTCCCTTTTTATAGCGGGGAGGTCGTACATCTGTTGCAACTTTATACAAGGTAAGAATCTCCGCACAAGGTAAAAAATTTCCTGATTTGCTAATTAAGCGATTCTATTGATTAGTGCCTAGATTCCTGCCGCGATGTTCGTCCCGTTACGGATATTCCGGTTTTTCGTCATTTAGGTTTAATGATCTTCCCTCAATATTTTCGGAGTCAGGCTCGATTTCGGACCACGGGCTCGGTGTTCTCGAGGTTGGACATTCTAGCTTCATGTTCCGCTTCAATGAAGCTCGGGTTCGATCTTCGACCCTACGCATTCCGAACCCGATCCGTCGCGCAATAATTGAACTCGACATTAACCATATAGGATCGAGCCCGATTTTGACCACATATAGATGGGCCCGACTTCGGTCATATACAGATAGTCCCCTCGCTTTTTGGAGAGTAATGATAAGAAATGATATGAGCCTCAAATTTTTATTCTGATAAGTGACGGTGAAAAACCTTTTAAAGCATCAAGTGTGTGTCAGTTGGCGTTCTGCCGCTTTGGGATGCGAACCGCCGTTTTGAGAGACTATAAATACCCTCTTTCACCCTTTATTTTCAAATGTTCGTGCTCTTTTATAAAACTACATTGTTCTTATTTTCAAGACCTCCTGCCTTCTGTTTTTTTAAAAATACCTCACAAGCTCTCTTCGTACTATATTTCCTTCGCATTTGTATCTTTTAATTTCTTCATCTGTTCAAAACAATGGTGAAGACTTCAAAATCCGTTCCTCAAAGACAAACTCCCTCTTCTTCTCAACCTGCTGAGGACGTTTCGCCTGTCGTCATAGAGGAACCTACAGCGGAGCCCCCTCTGAAGCCGTTTGTACCAACCGGGTGTTCAACCAGAGCATATTTCAATGTCGATAAAGCTTCCTTAATACCGGGCCGATGCAAATTGGTCACGAGATACATCTGTTCAATCACCGACAGAGTTCTCGATAAAGTCAAGGAAAACTGTAACTGGGTCGACAAGTGTGTGGTGGTTCCTGTGCCTGAAGAAGCAATCACTACCCACGTGGAGGATCTTTTAAGTGTTTTCACTTATCCCTTCGCATTGCGCCCTTTGGACCCGGTCATTATTGCCTTTTGCAAAAGGTACAAAGTGACCCTGGGCCCAATTCATCCTTCTTTCTGGAGGATAGTCATCCTTCTTCATTTTTTTGTAAATAAGATCGATGGGTATCCTTTCACCGTCGATCATCTCATGCGTTTGTACAGTCCCCGACTCTACCGATGGGGGTTGATAAAACTTGCTCCTCGGGCAAGCCAAGCCCCGTTCTCAAGTATTGATAAGGATCGGGATCGACGTTGGTTGGGTCGATTTGTTCGAGTGAAAACATCGGACCTAATCCCGGCTGAGGATATGCCATTTCTGAGAAATGGAATATGAAGCATAAGTGTTGCTTATCAATTTGTTTACTATTCTCCATTTCGCCCTTCCTCTTATCAATTTTATATGGCACAGCTGTATCTCGGATGCCGGATGAGATTCCTCATTTCAAAAAATAGGTTGAGGGAATCGTATCCCAAAGACCATATTCCGAGCGCGCATGGTGCGAGCTTTCGAAAGGCCGGTGGGAGGCCCGACTTCATGGTGAGATAAGTTACACTTGAGCTTAACTCTTTATGCTATCAATTTCTAACTTGTTTTACCTTTCCTTTGAAGGTTTATCAAAGGATGTTGAGATGAGACCTCCACCCATAGGCACGATGATGTTCCCAGTGAGCCCCCTATTCCGTAGCAGGATAAAGAGAAGAAAAGAAAAGAGGCCCCAAGTTCCTCCGACCTCGGAAAGAAGAGACCAAGGAAAAGATTGGCTCGCAAGCCCAAGGAGATTGCAAATGATCGAGTGTCACTTTTGGACTCGCTACGTCGATTGAGGGATGAGTCTGAGGAGGAAGAAGAAGATTTCGACCTTGTAGCTTGTGTGCCGCCACAATCTGAAGGGCGAGGGGTCTCCGCACCAGGGGCTAGTGAAGTGGACCTTCGGCAAGTTGGGGGACCAGAGGTGGAGCCAAGAACTGGGGCTTCCCCAGATACAAGGAGAGCACCGCCAGGAGTCTTGGGTCCGATTGAGATGGTTGATTCGCCCTCTTTCTTGGAATCAACATTCAACGAGGCCCAAATGGCAAAAGAACGTTCCCCGGACGGAGATCATAGATCGAGAGACCCTTTTCGTGGTCTTTTGGATGGTGTGGATTTGGCGTCCATGGAAGACGTTCTTGGGCTCGTAAATTTATATGTACCTAGGAAAAGCTCATCCACCGATACAAGTGGGATTTCCTTCAGTCCAAAATTGGTAGATCGATTTCTCGCGCCGAGCGCTTACCCTGATCGAAAATGATCCATATCTTTCGCCATTCCCGAGGATGCCAGGGTTCTTTTCGCTCTCGTCGGAGTGGCTAGTTATCTTCGGTGCTTGGTGACCGAAGAGGATCAGGCAAAAATTAACGAGGTGGATACCCCCTGCCTATTCAATGAAGCTCAACAGGTGCTAAATCGGGTAATTTCCGATAAGCTCTATTCGATGTCCTTTGTTTTTTACTTTAAAATTTCAATTAATCATAACATCTTCCTTTATGGTTGTAGGCCTCGGTACTTTACCATGAAGACTTTCTCCGATTTCGAGAAGAGTCGAAACGCTATGAACGACTCGAAGGGGAGATGATGAACCTCCGTGCCGAACTAGAGCTTACCCAGAAGGATAATGCTGGCTTGGTCGAGCAAGTAGAGAAAAAGCTTAATCAGATTAATCATCTTCGATCTGAAATAAGCATGGCTAGAGCTGAGGCCGATGAGTGGAGGAGCAAGATGGATCAGCTGGCCTCGAAAAAAGAGACATTTCAAGCACGGTTAGCTTCAGTAGATGCTCAGCTTAGAGAGGCAAAGAAGAAAGTTGAGGCTCAAACCAGGAACACCGACAAGCTCCAATCGTGGATCAGCACGGTTATCTCAGATCGAGATAATATGGCTAAAGAGCTAAAAACGGCCAAGTCGGAAGTTGCCGCAGTCAAAGCCGAAGCTGATGAACTGGTGGCTCAATAGAAGGCTGATGCTGAAGCTGCTCAAGATCAATAAAGGAATATTGTTGACCATATGAGGTGGCAATCTCGCAGACTTGTCCTTGATGAGATTCATGCCCGAGGATTTGATTTATCGGTGGAGATCGAAGATGCCAGGAGAGCCGAGGCCGAGGCCAGAAAATTAGCCTTCCCCGAGGAGGATGATCCCGAGGATTCAGTCGGATCAGAAGAATGAGACGACCTCAGAAATTTTGCTATCGAGACGGGATTCAGTTGAGACTACATCGCTCCTGATCGAGTTTTATCTTTTCCCATGGTTAATATTGTGTATCGAGGTTGCTCAATTTTGTGAAAGGGATTTTTGATGTATATATGTAAATATTTTCTTTTTGCAACTTTCGAAATACCTCAGCCCTCAAATATTATTAATTTGGTATGGCCTTAACCTTTAAAGTTCGGGGTTTACCTTAACAAGTCTCATCCCCCCTAGCCCCTGGGCGCAGACCCTTCCCCAAGGGACTAAACGCATTCAGTTATCTTTCAAAGAGCTTATCGAGTTCTGTTAACTCGAAATGGCCTTAGCCTTTAAAGTTTGGGGTTTGCCTTAATAGGTCTCATCCCCCCTCGAGTTTTGTTAACTCGAAATGGCTTTAGCCTTTAAAGTTTGGGGTTTGCCTTAATAGGTCTCATCCCCCCTCGAGTTTTGTTAACTCGAAATGGCCTTAGCCTTTAAAGTTCGAGGTTTGCCTTAATAGGTCTCATCCCCCTCGAGTTTTGTTAACTCGAAATGGCCTTAGCCTTTAAAGTTCGGGGTTTGCCTTAATAGGTCTCATGCCCCCTCGAGTTCTGTTAACTCGCAATGGCCTTAGCCTTTAAAGTTCGGGGTTTTCCTTAATAGGTCTCATCCCCCTCGAGTTCTGTTAACTCGAAATAGCCTTAGTCTTTAAAGTTCGGGGTTTGCCTTAAAAGGTCTCATCCCCCTCGAGTTCTGTTAACTCGAAATGCCTTTAGCTTTTAAATTTCAGGGTTTGCCTTAATAGGTCTCATCTCTGTTAACTCAAAATGACCTTAGCCTTTAAAGTTCAGGGTTTTCCTTAACAGGTCTCATCCCCCCTCGAGTTCTGTTAACTCGAAATGGCCTTAGCCTTTAAAGTTCTGGGTTTGCATAGGTCTCATCCCCTTTCGAGTAAGTTTGTTTTTCGAACAAGTCCCCGAGTGAGAGAATGGTTATTCGAACTAAAATTAAAGTGGCCCTTGGGCTCGTTTGATCGGAAGCAGGATGTTTGTATACAAGAGACTTTTCTTTATTCTCGCTCATGCATGTGTACAATTTGTGTTAGGGTTCGATCAATCTATTTGGGCACGGTTCATTTGACCGTTTGGTCTTTACATTGCATCTTATTGATCTTTGACCCTTCAATCCTAGAATATCTTTCCAAGTTAAAGTGGCCCCCCAATATTCGGGGTCGATTTAAGATAGGCTTCGAATACTGTCGTCACCAATTTGCTATCGGCCTTCGAATCTAAGTTAGCACGATTTACTAGTTGCCTCATTAAAAACCTAGCCGTAAAACCCATTTTGGGACAACCGGTTCTAGGGAAAAAGAGTGCAACGCGTGTTTTCAGACTTGATATCTCGTATCCCCCAATCTAGTTTACCTCGTTTGATACCTGCAAATGTTAGTTTGTGATGCAAATAAAAATAAGAAACAAGGTCGTAACTTAGCAGTAATATCGTTTCAAGTGACTTATGTTCCAGTTGATTGGTAGTTGTTTACCGTCCACTGTTCCGAGCTTGTAGGATCTCTTTCCGGTGATTTAATGATACAGTAAGGTCCTTCACAATTTGGTCCCAGCTTCCCTTCATTCGGGTTCCGTGTGTTTTGGTGTAACCTTCCTTAGTACTAAGTCCCCGACATTGAAATATCGAAGGTTGGTCCTTTTGTTGTAATACCTTTCGATCATTTCCTTTTGAGCAGCTAGTCGAACAAGGGCAGCTTCACGTCTTTCATCTAACAGTTCTAAGTTCGTATTCATGGCTTCATAGTTCGATTCCTCTATCGCATATCGAAACCTGAAACTTGGCTCCCTGACCTCGACCGGTATCAAAGTTTTAGCATCATAAACCAGAGAGAACGGGGTGGCTCCGGTGCTGGATTTCTCGGTCGTACGATATGCCCATAGGACTTCGGGTAATATTTCCTTCCATCTCCCTTTGGCATCGTTTTGAGATTATGAAGTATTGTTTTGTTGGTAGATTCGGCTTGTCCATTCCCACTGGGGTGGTAGGGAATTGATAGAATCCTTTTGATCTTGTGATCTTCGAGGAATTTTGTCACTTTGCTACTGATGAATTGCTTCCCGTTGTCGCATACGATCTCGGCTAGCATTCCAAATCGGCATATGATGTGATCCCAAATGAATTCGATCACTTATTTTTCCCTAACCTTCTCATACGCCTACGCTTCCACCCATTTAGAAAAATAATCAGTCATAAATAGTATAAATTGAGTCTTACCTGGTGTATACGGAAGAGGGCCAACGATGTCCATCCCCCATTTCATGAACGGGCATGGTGATAGAACTGAGTGGAGTGTCTCCCTGGGTTGATGGATCATCGGGACGAGCCTTTGGCATTCGTTACATTTTCGAATGAACTCTTTTGCATCTCTTTCCATGTCGACCCTATAATAACCGGCTCTGATTATTTTCCGAATTAGCAGTTCGGTGCTGGAATGGTTCCCGCAGGTACCTTCATGGATTTCCCTTAAAATGTATTCAGTGTTGCCCGGTCCCAAACATATCGCGAGTGGACCGTCAAATGTTCTTCTTAACAAGGTTCCGTCATCGGACAAGCTGAACCAGGCCGCCTTCGTATGCAGAGCCCTCCACTCTTTTGGATCCGAGGGGAGTTTGCCAGAACTGAGATATTCTACGTATTTTTCCTCCAATCCCAAGTTAGACTTGTCGAATTGATCTCAGCGTGGCCTTCTTCCACTACCGACCTTATAAGCTGTACGACCTTTCCAGAATCGACCTTGTCATCTTCGATCGACGACCCCAAGCTGGCGAAGGAGTCGGCCTCACTGTTTTGATCCCGAGGGTCCATTCTTTGAACCGATGCAACATCACTTGCAGTTTTTCTAAGTATATTTGCATTCGCCCTTCCATGACCTCGAATGTTCCATTGACTTGATTTACCACAAGAAGGGAGTCGCACTTGGCTTCAATCACTTTTGCTCCCAGGCTCTTGGCTAGTTCTAGTCCAGCAATCATGGCTTCATACTCTGCCTCGTTGTTAGTTAGTTTCACAATCTTAATGGATTGTTGAATTATGTTACCAGTTGGTGGCTTCAACACTATGCCAAGTCCGGATCCCATCGCGTTCGAATCACTATCTGTGAAAAGGGTCCATATTCCCGAAGGAGTTCCTGAGCCAGCTAACAACTCTCTTTCGACCTCGGGTATTAGGGATTGTGTAAAAGCGGCCACAAAGTCTGCGAACACCTAAAATTTGATGGCAGTTCGAGGTCGATATTCAATGTCGTACCCACTTATTTCTATGGCTCATTTGGCCAACCGAACTGAGAGCTCGGGCTTATGCATCACATTTCTTAATGGGTAAGTTGTTACGACTCACATGGGATGACATTGGAAATACGGTTTCAGTTTCCTAGAAGCGCTTAAGAAAGTGAGCGCTAGTTTTTCCAAGTAAGGATACCTAGTCTCAGCTTCACCTAAGGTTCTGCTGACATAATAAATCGAGAATTGTGTACCTTGTTCTTCTCGGACTAGGACTCCGCTTACTTCTATCTCTGAGACTGCCAGGTAAAGGTATAGTTGTTCGTCCATCTTCGGTGTCTGAAATAATGGCAGGCTCGATAAATATCTTTTGAGTCCTTCCAAAGCAAGCTGGCATTCTGGAGTCCATGAAAAGTTATTCTCTTTTTTCAATAGCGCGAAGAACCGGTAGCTTTTATCGGACGACATCGAAATGAATCGCCCTAAAGCGGCTATCCGTTCAGTCAACTTTTGCACGGCTTTCACATTATCTACGACCATGATATCCTCGATAGCCTTGATGTTTTCAGGGTTGATCTCGATTCAACGATTCTAGACCATGAATCCGAGGAATTTACCTGAACCCATACCAAACGCGCACTTTTCTGGGTTCAACTTCTTGTTGTACTGCTTCAACACACTGAATGTTTCCTGCAAATGATTTACATGGTCCTCTGCTCGTAGGGATTTAACTAACATGTCGTCAATATAAACCTCCATTGTCTTTCCTAGTTGTTTCTCGAACATTCGGTTTACTAACCGTTGGTATGTGGCTCCAGCATCTTTTAACCCAAATGGCATTACATTGTAACAGTATGTGCCATATTTAGTGATGCAGGAAGTTTTTTCCTAATCACCTGGGTCCATCCATATTTGGTTGTAGTCGGAGTATGCGTCGAGAAAACTAAGGGTCTCATGGTCGGCAGTAGCATCGATCATGCGATCGATATTGGGTAAGGGAAAAGAGTCTTTTGGACATGGTTAATTCAAGTTTTTATAATCTACACACATTCTTAATTTATTACCTTTTTTAGGGACTACCACTACGTTTGCCAGCCACTCCGGGTATTTAACCTCCCGAATATACCCTCTATTTAGAAGTTTAGTTACCTCATCCTTGATGAACGCATGTTTGATTTCAGACTGAGGCCTCCTTTTTTTGTTTGACTGGATGGAATTTCGAATCCAGGCTCAGCTTGTGAGTGGCTATCTCCAATGGTATACTTGTTGTATCTAGGTGGGACCAAGCGAAGCAGTCTTCTTTAGTTATAAGGAATCGAATAAGTTTTTTCCTAAGCTCAGAGCTCAGCCCCGATCCCATGTATACCTTTCGTTCGAGCAAGTCTTCTCGCAGTGTGACTTGTTCCAGTTCCTCGATAGTCGATTTTCTGGCATCGGAATCATCGGGGGTGATGAAAGATCCGGGAATTCCATAATCATCATCCTCGACATATACTTGTTTATCCACATTTGCCGAAGATGGTATCTTTTTTTTTTTTTAATGTAAGTTTTTATTGATAGAATCAAATTACAAAAATGGAGGGGGACATAAACCTTATCTCCAATAATAGAGTAAATGTGCACTTAGTTATCCAAAAGTGATAACTAAATATGTCTAAAATGTGATGTATTATTAGACCTATGGTGATGTGGGGATTGTCTATTTTATATTGATAGAAAATCGCATTTACAAAAACGTGGTGTGATTGATCTAGGTCAACTATACAAAAAAGTACATATGTTTCTGCTTCTAATATTTGATTCCGGGATGTGATCCCTTGTATGTACATCTGGTGTGCAAAAGTGGTTTCTAGAATTCTCAAAGGAGTGGCAAAAGAGTGCGAGCTGTCTTCAATTTTTCTTTTTCTTTGTAAGGAAAAAGTATGTTGAAGATGGCTATTCCAATCAGAGCAAAAGGTTGTTTTTGCTGGTGGGTGATCAAGTCGAGTACTTCTGTTGTTTGTTTGCTGGAGCTGCTGCAATGGGATGATGTTCCTTTGTGGGTTGTTTTTTTTTCCTGTTTCTGCCTTGAGATTGTTGCTTGTTTTTTTGCTGTTTCTGTGTGACTGATGCTTCTGGTAGTATTTTGTTGTTGCTCTTATATCCTGTGATGTATGCTGGCTGGGCATGTTGCTGTTGTGTTGCTGATTGAAGTCTAGTGTCCTCTGCTGTAGTGTGGCTAGGGGTGTCCCAGATGGTGTCCAATGTTGCAGTGTGACTAGGGGGTCTAAGATGATTGCTGTAGTGGCAAGAGATTGAGCACCAGAGATGGTAACGAAGATGGTATCTGTGATTGCTATTTTGTCTTGCTCTCGACCCTTTGGTTAGGAACCGTTGGTGTTGGTGTCATTTCTTCCACCGCGAACATCTGTTCCGCAGGTGGTTGCTCCCCGTAAATCGTTTTAACTCCATCGGGCATCGTAAACTTCAACACCTAGTGTAATGTCGAAGGTACCGCTCTCATGTCATGGATCCATGGCCTTCCAAACAGAGCATTGATACGCTCAAATTACCCCTTAATAAATAGTGTAAGCGGTCGATGTCAAATATAATAACCCAACAAGGTTGGAGTCGAATCCCACAGGGAATATGTGTGAAAAGTTTACTTGATTAGCGTGTTACTCAACTACAGTCGTAATTCTAGTCAATTAATCGTAACAAGAGTATGAATTGAGTTTGGTTTTAAATAAAGTCTAATTGCAATATTGAGAATATAAATAATATGATTAAAGAATCCAAGGTTGTGTCTGGATTAATGAAGTGTAATGCTATCGATGTCTATATGATATATTTCTAACGGATGATTCTTTTGATATGCAATTGATGTCTAAGTGACTACCCAATATTTTCCAATAGTTAGGTAGTATTTCCTCTTTATGATTTTTCCAAATATAAAAGAGTTGTGATTAAGAATAATCAATTTATGCCAAATAAAAACCCACTTATTCCTAAGCGATTTTATTAAACAAGGCTTAAAGCCTTGAGTCTTTGATATTTACTTCAACCAAATTCTACCCCGCTTTCCCAAGAAAAGATGGAATTTAATGGCGCTTGTTAATGTTTGCAACCACCAACAATGATTAAAGAATGAGAAGTAAATAAATATCAATCAACCGTTAAATATATATTCAATATTAAACACCCAATAACATCACACTCATTTATGGTCCACAACCTTAGTGTTTAAAATTAGCTACTCATACTAAAATCTGAAATCAAAAGAATATTAATTGTTATAAAGCTTACAAAGTAAAAGATTCTTAACCCAAGAGCTTACAAAAAGAAAGGAATATTCAAGCCTTGTATTTTTGTTCCAAAGTCTGACAAGATAGCCCCCACAAAACCCTAATAGACCTATTTATAGAGGCCCAAAAATCGAGACAAACTTCGGGTCGAATCTGCCCTGAAGTTGAATATGCGACCGCATTTCTGTTGCATAACAGAAATGCGGTCCGCATTTTTGACGTGTCTATCGCAGATCATGACCCCAGTCTCGCCTTCACCGCATTCATGGTTTGCGGTCTGCATTGCAGAAATGCGACCGCATCTTGCGTCGCATTTTCTTCCTTCAGTAGACTTCATGCTTGGTTTGCGGTTGCTTCTGTGGTTCGCAAATACGTTATGCGACTGCAGAATCGACTGCATTCTTTACATTGAACTTCGCCCAAGATTCTGTTTGGTCTGCGATCTCTGTGTGCAATCTGCGGTTCGCAAACAAGTTATGCGATTGCAAATGCGACGACATTCTTGACGTGAAATTTTGACCAGAAGTCTGTCTTGATCTGCGATCTTGATGTGAAGTATGCGGCTCGCATGTGATTTTTGCGATCGCATTTCCACCTCTGCGATGCTTTTCTGCTCTTTTTTTGTCTTTTTGTGGCTTTTTGAACTCTTTTTCATGCTCTTAGATCCTTTCACCTCATACACTACAAAAACACTAAAATTACATAAGTACCTAGGGAAATTGCATGTAAAACAAGTTAAAGTCTAAGCAATTAGTATCAAAATGTGCCGAAATTCTCCGGCACATCAACACCCCCAACTTAAACTCTTGCTTGTCCTCAAGCAACTAAGATGACACTATCCTATTCTAGACTCCATTTACAAGACATGAAACAATATTGACCAAAGACAGTGTTAGTTGTTAGTGTTTCAAGCATGCATCTTCGAATGCTTTACCCTTCCTGAATCATCAATATATTCAAGGAAAACTAATCAACTTGTGAACTTTGAGCCTCAGACAAAGTGACTAAATGCTACCCTCAGCTGAGTGCACTTATGTTTTACTCAAAAACTCAACTTCTGTTCAACCTCGCAGTTCATGTGCCCTCACTAGAAAGAAAGTCCCAAAATCACAATATTTATAATGACAACACAAAGGGACTAATTCACAAATACACTCACTCTTAGAAAAGAATTTCAAGTGTTACCACATACCATACCATAGGCTTGCCCTTATTTTAATTCGTCGCTTACTTCTAAGAACGCTCGGTTGGAGATCCCATAAGGACTTTTTAAGCTTGTAATGTAGGTTTAGGGAAGAGTCGAATAAGTATTTAGATATAAGTGACTACATCCTCCTTGAACACTAATCACATTTTCTTTTCTTTTTACACTTTGTTTCTTTTCAAACCCCATAGCCGCACTGGCATCTAGTTCCCAATATGGAACCACCTTAAATACCTTTCTAATTTTCTTCAAAGCTCCATAATTATAAATATACACATATATCTATTTTTTTTCTTTTTTTAATTTTTTTTAATTTTAATTTTGGAGCTTGCATAAATTCATATGAGCACTTTGAGGTATATACTCTTATCCTCACTGTATAACCTTACCCATTTCCATTTTGACCCACACCCCCAACTTAGGCTTTTAGCCTAATTCTTAATGTTCAAGGAGGAACGAGCTCAAAAGAGGTAATTATTTTACAAAAGGGAAAGGTTTTTAATGAGGTGGCCAAAGAAAAGGTTAAAGGCTCGAATAGGGCATTAGTGATATTGTTTATGCAAAGGTAGGCTTGAAAGGCTAACGAGGTTTCACAAATAAAATAAAGAATGCCTAAGATCATCTCTCCAACTAAGTGTAATTATTATAAGCGTCGAAAAACCAACCGGGCAAGTTCTAGATTGCAGAAGCAAACACAACAATTATCTACACAAAGAGCTCACACACATGGCACACAAACTGTTTGGTTCACATAGTATAAAGCCCAGGAGTTAACATTTGGCAACTCAAGGCTTTCATCATATATAAATACATAACTCTAGGTAGATATAGAGTCACAGAGCGAGCCTCAAGTTCACACAGTTGATCTTTTGAAAGGGTATGATCTATGTACAGACACACATGCTTGAGACTAGACAATTACACCATCTCGGTCATCATGTTTCATTCTACTATCCTGGTTCTACTATTACACCCTTCAAAAAGAACCCGGCAAAGAAAAAAACAAGGGAAATTTTATTTCTAATCACCAAAAATGGAAAACTATCTACTAATTAAAGACAACTTGTGTACAGAAATCATAAAGCACTAATATATACTGCAGTTGCTAATGTCACAAAGCAAAAATACAACAATACAGATAAGGCTACCACCCCCAACCAAAAGCATGCATTGTCCCCAATGCATATAAACGTAAAGTAGAATGGAAGGGGCTCCCTGGGGCACACTAAGCGTTATGGGAGTCGGTAGCCGGTTGACCCTCTGTTGCTAAAAGGAGGGATGTTGGACTGGTCAAGAACTAGTGTTGGAGCCTCTGAGCAGCTAGCCTCACCCACTGATGGCTGAGTGGCCGATGGGTCTGCAGGGGCGGCCAAATATGCTAGCGAATGTTGTATGGCCCTCTGAATGTTTGCTGGCTCCTCATCGTCCACTGTAGGAGCAGCAATCTGCTTCCCCTTCTCTTGAGGGCCTTCATCCTCCTCGGACCATGAATCCTCCTTCTCTGCCTCGTCACCCTCTGACTCTGAAGAATGTCCGGATGTCTCCTCATCATGAATATCAACTCGTACAGGAGCTGGAGGTTGGGACATTCTGGCAGTTTGAGGTGCAATGTCTACCATCAGAGTTGTGAAATCTAGGCCCAGGTTTGGTGCAGCTGTGTTTGATCCTTGCTCACCCTCTTTGGGCAAGAGGGATGATAGGTCGAACTCCAAATTTGCATTTTGTGGAGTTCGGTCTTCATAGACGCAACCTCCTCCCTTAGCTGAGGTAAACCCCTAACCTCACCTCGCTCGATCTTTTCAACTCTTAACTCGAGCTGGTGCAAGCGATCTCCAAACAATGTTTGTTATTGTTGGAGAGCTGTCACTGAAGTTTGTGTCGGAGTTAGGGCTTGTTTGATAAGGTTGGGCAAGGTCTTCAAGAGCTGGTCTACCTTGGCATTGGCATGCTGGGCAATGAGACCAAGCCTTGAGAGGGCTGGCAGTGCAGACGAAGGCTGACCAGTGTTGGACTGAGAGGCAGGCTCTGAAGCAGAAGTAGAGGCCTCTAAAACTTGAGGAGGCACAGGAGTCTGGGAGTCAGGGTCCTGGATTGGAGTCTCTGGTGGGGTAGCAGCATCACTGATACGTGTGATGTCTATTTCCCTCGTTTCCTTTCCGGTTTTATCAGATTGTTGCATGAGAGGAACGTTCACAGCTTTACAGAAAGTTGTGATCAAATACGGAAATGGAAGCGAGGTAGCACGCTACGTTGCCCGGATACCGATCTCCTAGAAGATTAGAGTCCCCACATCAATCTTGATACCGGTCATGATGCATGCAATGAAGAGAGCTTTCTCAATGCTTATATCAGTTTCGTTCCGGGACGGTATCAAACGGGAGGTGACAAAGCTGATCCAGAATCGACCCTCCCTTGTGAGATCCTCCTTATATATCTTCTTCCAGGATTGATCCAAGTAGGGGTCCCCTTTGCAATTACTTACGCTATCCACCCACGCTCATTTTCTCTATTTGAGTACTTGGCATCGTACTCGGCTGTGCCTGTTTTCCAGTCGGGGGAATATACTTCATTAATCTCCTCACTATTGCAGAACACATTCTTTCCCCGAACAAGTACGATGCCAGTAAACACTTTATTGCGTTTGTGGTGCGACGTCATGAAAGCTCCATAAGATGCATAGAATTTCTGGACCAGTGACTCATTGTACTCCTTAGGGGCCTCAGTAAAGCACTCCCATTCTCTCGCTTTTATGTTGTCGAGAATGTGGGGGTACTTTTCTTGGAGCCCATTCAGGCTCAACTGCTTCTCACCCAGTATTTTTCTTTTGGTGAGTCTGTCTCTATATAGTTCCCTTGAGCCTTCGACCCCAAATCAGAGATGGAAGTCATCTTCGTGTTTCCTTCTAGCCTCGGCCTGGAGATTGACTGAGGGTAAGAGTTCCTCCTCATCAGACTGGGAGGTGCTGGGCATATTGGGTTCCATTCGTACACGTTTTGGCTGTGATGTGTGACGACCGGATGGTGCCCTTTTCTTTGCGGTATGCTTTTGAGGAGCCATATCTGTATAAAGGGAAAATGTGAGCGACATTGTAAGCAATAGGAAAAAGAAAATAGAAGAAATCAACAAAAAAAACAAATGAATGCGACATGGTTTCCGGTCGCACAACCACTATGCGAACCGCAAACTCGTCGCATTCTTGACTGTGCAGTATAAGACCTCAGTCTGTGATGGATTATGCGATCGCAAAACCACTATGCGAATCGCATAACCATCGCAGAAATTAGTTGCACACACACAAAACAAAATAACAAAAAATGCAATCGCAAAGCCCACCGCAAAGTGGGAAATGCAATCGCAAAACAAATGCAGATATCAAGGTTTTAACTGGGTGTTCTGTTCCAGTTTGCGGTGTCTTTGCGGTTCGCATATTACTTATGCGATCGCAAATGGCACAGCATTTTGTCATCGTCTTCAGGGACTAGGGTTTAAGGATGCGGCCAAAATGCGAACCACATTCTAATTTTGCGGGTCGCAAATGCCTTCGTTCTCACGATTCCGTTCATTCCCCCAACAATGGAAGTCCTAGATCTCTCTCCCTATCATCCCAGAAACAACCAAGCAACTAAGGTAAAAAATGCAACATGAAAAATAAAGAAAACCACAGCAAAGATAGGAGTGACCTTGAGGATATCAGGACACATACCAATGAAGAAGAGTAGAAGAGGTATGGAGATTTTGAAGGGGTCTTCGTCGTTAGTACGATCGGATCTCTGCTTGCCTCTAGTCTTTCCTTTTCCTGTTTGTTTTTCCATTTTTTTTATGTTCTTTTACGTTGTTTTGAAGGACTAAAATATGAGAGAATGCGGTGCCTTACCTGACATTTTGCGATGGAAAAGTCACCGCATAACACACTATGCGACCGCATACGTGTTACGCGGTGGGTTCTGCTGAAAGGGTACAATGCGAAGCACAATGCGATTGCATAATGTAAATGCGGTCCGCAAAGTGAATTACCTTTTCGCATTTTTGTCAACAATTTGAGCCAAACTTACTGCTTCAGTTTGCGATTGAAATGCGGTTCGCATAGTGAAAATGCGACCGCATTTGTGCAGCTAACTTGACACAATGGTTTTTCTTCCCTTTTTTGGCATTCCTTCCCAGTTTTGTGGTCTTTTGAATCTCCTGCATTCTAACACACTCTTCAAATTGCTTAAGTAAATCTATCTATCAAAAACTTAAAAATTTACAGAACAAACAAAACAAAAATAAATGTTACCACACATGGGTTGCCTCCCATGAAGCGCTTGATTTAACGTCGCGGCACGACGAAGTTGAGACTCCTCTAAATTTACTCAATGGTCGGGCACGGACCATCTTTGAGAGCCAGCTGCTCCACCAAATGCTTTTCACCATCTGAGCCCAAGTAGTGCTTGACTCTTTGGCCATTCACTTTGAAAGTTCGGAGCCCATCTTCCGATGCTAGTTCTATGGCTCCAAAAGGAGAGACATCGACTACTTTGAATGGACCAGACCATTTCGATTTTAGCTTGCCGGATATAACTTGAGTCTGGAGTTAAAGAGCAGTACCAAGTCACCCGACTTGAACTCTCTTTTCAAGATCTTTTTATCATGGACAAACTTCATCCTCTCCTTGTACATTGCTGCACTCTCATAAGCATGAAAACGGAATTCCTTCATTTCATTAAGTTGTGTTAACCTCAAAGCTGTAACTTCCGTCCAGTCCACGTTCAGTCTTTTTAATGCCCACATAGCCTTGTGCTCCAATTCCACAGGCAGATGGCAAGCTTTTCCAAATACTAGCCGATAAGGAGACGTACCAATTGGAGTCTTGTATGCCGTGCCGTATGCCCACAATGCATCATCTAGATTTCTTGACTAGTCGGTCCTGTTTGCATTGACAGTTTTTGCTAGAATGCTCTTTATCTCCCGGTTGGAAAGCTCCACTTGACCGCTTGATTGGGGATGATAAGGTGTGGCTACCTTGTGCTTGACACTATACTTTTCAAGGAGAACTTTGAAGGCCTTGTTGTAGAAATGAGACCCTCCATCACTAAGAATGGCTCTAGGAGTGGCAAACCGAGTGAAAATGTTCTTCTTCAAAAATGTGGTCACACTCCGTGCCTCATTGTTTGGTAGGGCGATTGCTTCAACTCATTTTGACACGTAATACACAGCCACCAAAATGTACTTCATCCCATATGAGCTTACAAAGGGACCCATGAAGTCAATTCCCCAAACGTCGAAGATTTCAATCTCCATCACAAAATACATTGGCATTTCATGCCTCTTGGAGATTGGACCTTGTCTTTGACACTGGTCACAAGCCTTAACCATTTGATTAGCATCATGGTAGATCGAAGGCCAATAGTAACAACATTCAAGAACCTTCGCCGCTGTTCGATTTCCTCCATGGTGACCCCCAACCGGTGAGTCATGACATGCCTTTAGAATTTGCATAATTTCCTCTTCTGGAACGCATCTTCTGATAATATTATCCGCACAAACCCAGAACAAGAAAGGCTCCTCCCAATAGTAGTTCCGGCAATCTCTCAAGAACTTCTTCTTTTGATATGACTCCAACCCGTCCGGAATAAGGTCACTAACTAGATAGTAGCGATATCGGCATACCAAGGAGCAAAAGTATTAGATAAGGCCAATATGTGTTCATCCGGGAATGCATTATTGATTTCAAGATCTCCCTTTGGTCTCCCTGCTTCTTCAACCCTTGACAAATGATCTGCCACTTGATTTTGAGTCTCTTTGCGATCCTTGACTTCAAAGTCGAACTCTTGCAGCAACAAGACCCATCGAATAAACCGAGGCTTTGCATCCTTCTTTGCCATGAGATAGCGAAGAGCTGCATGATCTGTGTATACTGTCACTTTGGAGCCCAACAAATAAGCCCAAAACTTCTCAAAAGCATAGACAATGGCCAGAAGTTCTTGCTCAGTCACCGTGTAATTCATTTGTGCTCCATTGAGTGTTTTACTGGCATAGTAAATCAGGTGAAGAACTTTGTTTTGACGTTGGCTAAGCATTACTCCAATGGCTACACCACTGGCGTCACACATGAGCTCGAAAGGAAGTGACCAATCGGGTATGACAATAATAGGTGCTGTGGTGAGCCTTTGCTTCAACTCCTCAAAAGCTTTGAGGCATTTCTCATCAAACACAAATTTGGCATCCTTCTCAAGGAGTTTGCACATAGGATTTGCAATCTTGGAGAAATCCTTGATGAAGCGCCTATAGAAACCGGCATGCCCTAAGAAACTTTGAACACCTTTAACGGAAGTAGGTGGAGGAAGCTTAGAAATAATCTCTATCTTTGCCCAGTCAACCTCTATGCCATGCTTTGAAATTTTATGCCCCAACACAATGCCTTCATCCACCATGAAGTGACATTTCTCCCAATTGAGCACAAGGTTGGTCTCTTCACATCTCTTGAGCACTTGTTTAAGATTGCTGAGACAATGCCCAAAGACTCACCTACCACTGAGAAATCATCCATGAAAACTTCTAGAAAATCTTCTACCATGTCGGAGAAGATGGACATCATGCATCTTTGAAAAGTAGCCGGAGCGTTGCATAAACCGGATGGCATCCGGCTGAAAGCAAACGTTCCATAAGGGCAAGTGAATGTCGTCTTCTCTTGATCCTCCAATGCTATGTTGATTTGATTGTAGCGGAATATCCATCAAGGAAACAATAGAATGACCTTCCCGCTAGCCTATCAAACATTTGATCAATAAAAGGCATAGGGAAATGGTCCTTGCATGTTACACTGTTGAGTTTCCGATAATCCATGCACACCCTCCAGCCGGTTACCGTTCTTGTTGGGATAAGCTCGTTTTTCTCATTTTCATTCACAGTCATGCCTCCCTTTTTCGGCACGCATTGCACCGGGCTCACCCAAGAACTATCGGCAATGGGGTAGACTACCCCGGCATCCAACCATTTGATGATTTCTTTCTTTACAACCTCTTGCATTGATGGGTTCAACCGTCATTGATGTTCCACACTCGGTTTGGTCCCACTTTCCAATTGGATTTTATGCTCGCAAATTCCAACGGGGATCCCACGAATGTCCACAATTGTCCATCCAATGGCTTGCCTATGCTCCTTCAAGACTTTCAACAATTGTTCCGCCTGCACATCATTCAACAAAGAAGAAACGATTATCGGTAAAGTATCATTTGAGTCAAGAAATTTATACCTCAAGTGCGGAGGAAGTGGTTTGAGCTCTAGTTGTGGTAGCTCAATAATAGATGGCTTTGCGGGAAGTGTAGATCTATTCTCCAAGTCAAGAGAGAGCTTTGCTGGAGCATAAGAATAAGAACCACGCCCCTCTAATGCATTTACCGACTCCATAAAACCTTCCATATCCTCACCGTCAAAATTCACAAAAATAGCCGCCAATGCTTCACCGAGGCATTATTCCTCCATTTTTGTTTCAACTGCATCTTCCACCTCATCAACAATATCAATCACCGAAATGCTTTCAAACTCATGCGGTAGCTTCATACCCTTGCTTGCTTGGAATGTGACCTCTTCATCATTCATACGGAATTTGATTTCATTCCGTTCCGAATCCATGAGTGCTTTTCCCGTGGCTAGGAATGGTCTCCCCAAGATAATAGGGATTTCTTTGTCAACAGCACAATCAAGAATTACAAAATCAGCGAGTATATGAAACTTTCCCACTTTTACAATCATATCATCAACAATTCCTACCGGTCTCTTGATGGAACGATCGGCCATTTGCAATCTCATACTTGTTGGCCTTGGCATTCCAAACCCCGCTTGTTTGTAAATGGCAAGAGGCATTAAGTTAATGCTAGCCCCATTATCACAAAGAGCCCTTGCAAAATCACGCGCCCCAATAGTGCATGGAATAGTAAAGGCCCGCGGGTCTTCTTTCTTCTGAACGGAGGTTGTGGCAATAATTGAACTAACCCAGTGAGTCATGTTCACCACCTCATTCTTGGTGGTCCTCTTCTTGGTGATCAAATCTTTCAAATATTTAACAAAACCCGGCATCACTTGAAAAGCTTCCAAGAACGGTATGTTTACCGATAATTGCTTTAGAATGTCATAAAACTTCTCAAACTTGCTATCATCAACCCTTCTTACAAGTCTTTGAGGAAAAGGAGGAGGAGGTCTAGGAATAGGCGGAAGAATGTTTGATGTTTCTTTTGCCTTTTCCTTTACCACTTCTCGGGTCTCTTCTTGGACTTGCACATCTTCCGGAATTTTCTCAACTTCGACAACACTTGGCTCTTCAACCTCAACCCCTTTTTCGAATCCTTCTACTTCAACCACTTGTTCACCCTTTCCTTGTAGTACCTTCCCACTCCTAGTAGTAATTGCCATGACATGAGAAGTTGGGCCACTTCCACTACCCTTTGGGTTCGCAATTGTATCACTAGGGAATATTCCCTTTTTCTTGGGATTTTGCTCCCTAGAGAGATCTCTCATTCGCATCTCCAATTTTTGAATGGCTGCAGTATGAGAGCCAACAAGCTCGGTCATGTTCCTTATGGAATTGTCTGATTTTTCTTGATTTTGCAGTATCTTTTCAAGCATACTTTCCAACTTAGACTCACTTGAGGAACCTTGATTTGAGTATTGACCCTTTGGGGGAACATAGGGATTTGAACTCCGATTTGAGAAGTTGTTGTTGTTGTTCCAATTTCCTTGGTTTGAGCCACCTTGGTCGTTTCGCCATTGTTGGTGGCCTTGCCCTTGCGGGTTTGGCCTCCATTGATTTTGTGATCCTTGACCTTGGTAATGTTGCCTTTGATACACTCCTTTAGAGTTGTTGACATAATTTGCTTCCTCAATCTTCATTTGGTACGGGTTGCACATTCTCAACCACATTTACTTTCTTCTTTGGTTTTCGGTGAACATCTTTGTCAGCACATTAACATTCGTAGCAAGCTCTGCAATCACTTGATCTCTCTCTTGATTTTTCTTGATCATGTTGCTCAAGGAAGGAGAGCCATATGCAATTCCACCTGTGGTGTCCTCAGAATACCATGCTTGATTATGCTTTATCATTTTGTCAAGTATTTGTGTCACCCTTGCGAATGATTTGTCCATGAAAGATCCGGCAGCTGCATTCTTGGCTATAGATTGGTTCATCGGATCCAAGCCCATGTAGAATTTCTCCAACAAAATAGAATCCGGGAAACCATGGCTGGGAGACCTCACCAAATATAATTTGAAACAATCCCATGCCTCATGTAGTTGTTCTCCCGGTAATTGCTTGAAGAAGAAAATTTTATCCCGGAGCTCAGACTTCTTACTTTGTGGAACCATTTAGACAAGAAACTCGGACAAGTTCGGGCTAGGAATGAATGGAGTTTGGAGGAAGATTCTGAAGCCATTTCCTTGCGTCCCCAGCTAGAGAGTACTTGAAGCATCTCAACCTTAGAGCATCATCAGAGACATTGTTCTGCTTATGCATTGCACACACACCCAAGAAGTTTCTAAGATGTTGTGTTGGATCATCGTCAGTGGAATTCCTGAAAAATCCCTCTGCTTTGAGCATAAGAATTAACCCGTGTTCCACCTTGAAAGTTGCAGCACCAATAGCAAGAGGTACAATAGCATTTTTATCCTCAATGTACTCCTCGATATCCGCAAAAGGATTTCTTCCACTTCTTCCTCCACATCGTCACCATATTCCGACATGTTTTCCTATCAACACCAAGCAAAACAAGCAAAGTGTGATAGAGTAGAATCAGACGTACAATAAAGCACACACTAACTAATAATTTCAAAATCGTATTCCCCGGCAACGGCACCAAAATTTGATACGCTCAAATACACCTTAATAAATAGTGTAAGCGGTCGATGTCAAATATAATAACCCAACAAAGTTGGGGTCGAATCCCACAGGGAATAGGTGTGAAAAGTTTATTTGATTAGCATGTTACTCAACTGCAGTCGTAATTCTAGTCAATTAATCGTAACAAGAGTGAATTGAGTTTGATTTTAAATAAAGTCTAATTGCAATATTGGGAATATAAATAATATGATTAAAGAAACTAAGGTTATATCTCCATTAATGAAGTGTAATGCTATCGATGTCAATATGATAATTTCTAACGGATGATTCTTTTGATATGCAATTGATGTCTAAGTGACTACCCAATATTTTCCAATAGTTAGGTAGTACTTCCTCTTTATGATTTTTTAAAATATAAAAGAGTTGTGATTAAGAACAATCAATTTGTGCCAAATAAAAACTCACTTATTCCTAAGCGATTTTATTAAACAAGGTTTAAAGCCTTGAGTCTTTGATATTTACTTCTACCAAATTCTACCCCGCTTTCCCAAGCAAAGATGGAATTTAATGGTGCTTGTTAATGTTTGCAACCACCAACAATGATTAAAGAATGAAAAGTAAATAAATATCAATCAACCGTTAAATATATATTCAATATTAAACACCCAATAACATCATACCCATTTAGGGTCCACAACCTTAGTGTTTAAAATTAGCTACTCATACTAAAATCTGAAATCAAAAGAATATTAATTGTCATAAAGCTTACAAAGTAAAAGATTCTTGACCCAAAAGCTTCCAAAAAGAAAAGAATATTCGAGCCTTGTATTTTTGCTCCAAAGTCTGACAAGATAGCCCCCACAAAACCCTAATAGACCTATTTATAGAGGCCCAAAAATCGAGACAAACTTCGGGTCGAATCTGCCCTGAAGTTGAATATGGGACCGTATTTCTATCGTATAACAGAAATGCGGTCCGCATTTTTGACGTGTCTATCATGACCCCAGTCTCGCCTTCACCGCATTCATGATTTGCGGTCCGCATGCTTGGTTTGTGGTTGCTTCTGCGGTTCGCAAATACGTTATGCGACCGCAGAATCGACTGCATTTTTTACATTGAATTTCACCCAAGATTCTGTTTTGGTCTGCTATCTCTATGTGCAATCTGCGGTTCGCAAACAAGTTATGCGGTTGCAGATGCGACCGCATTCTTGACGTGAAATTTTCCCCAGAAGTCTGTCTTGATATGCGATCTTGATGTGAAGTATGCGGCTCACATGTGATATTTGTGATCGCATTTCCACCTCTGCGATGCTTTTCTGCTCTTTTCTTGTCTTTTTGTGGCTTTTTGAACTCTTTTCCATGCTTTTAGGTCCTTTCACCTCATACACTGCAAAAACACTAAAATTACATAAGTACCTAGGGAAATTGCATGTAAAACAAGTTAAAGTCTAAGCAATTAGTATCAAAATGTGCCGAAATTCTCCGGCACATCAAGCATTGTATCTCATGTCCCCTCCGATCACACAGAACTTTGTTTCTCGAATGGTTCCAGCAGTATTTGTTGGCAATGTTATTTCACCCTTGGTGGTCTCACATGCCATATTGAACCCGTTAAGTACTCGGACTGTAGGAACGATCCGGTCTGTCTAGCCGAGTTGCTCCACGACCCACGATCGGATTATATTGGTCGAGCTACCTGGGTCGATTAACACTCCTTTTACTATAACTTTATGTATAAGTACAGATATTACCAGTGCGTCATTGTGGGGTTGTATAATTCCTTCCGCATCCTCATCGTTAAAAGATAAAGTCCCCTCTGGCGTGTAATCCCGAGTGCGCTTTTCCCTAGTGATGGATATTTTTGGTACGTTTCAACATCGGACCTTGAGGGGTATCGACTCCACCGATAATCATGTTCATTGTATGTTGAGGTTCTTCCTGTCCTGTCTGTTTTTTCCTATTTTCGAAGTAATTTTTTGCTCGGTTGCTCAAGAATTCTTGAAGGTGTCTGTTATTGAGTAAACGGGCTACTTCTTCTCTCAATTGCCGACAGTCTTCCGTTTTATGACCGTGAGTGTCGTGATATTTGCATATCTGATTAGGATCCCTTTGGGTTGGATCGGATTGCAATGGTCGAGGCCATTTAGTATCTTTGATGCGACCGATAGCAGATAAAATAGTAGCAGCATCAACATTAAAATTATACTCTGATAATCGAGGTGCTTCTTTATGCCTGATGGTCCTTTCGAAATTGCTTTTGGTCATGAGCCCCTGGCTGTTCTGACCTCGGTCATTTCTCCTTTCATGTCTTGAAGAGTTTTTCCCAGATACGCCGATTTTTCGGTCCCTGTGATACGGCCGATGTCGCTCTCTATTCTATCTTGCTTCGTAATAAACTTCCCTTCGGATTTTGTCATAAGCTCTAATGGGGTAAATGAATCCCGAAGAGGCTCCGAGCTGATCATCTTCGACTTTGATTTTTGATTGGTATCGGTTATGTACGTAAGCCCATGTGACGGCAGGGTACTCTATTAAGTTCTGTTTTAGTTGTTGCGAAACCGCCGAGCTTCGAACATTGAGCCCTTGAGTGAAAGCTTGAACAGCTCAATCGTCTGTGACTGGTGGTAGATCCATCCATTCTATTTGGAACCGGGACACGAACTCTCTGAGCATCTTGTTATCCTTCCGCCTGACTTTGAAAAGATCTGATTTTCGCGTTTCGACCTTGCTGGCACCTGCGTGTGCCTTCACAAAAGAATCTGCAAGCATAGCAAATGAGTCAATAGAATTAGGGGGTAAGTTGTGATACCATGTCATGGCTCCCTTCGATAGAGTCTCCCCAAATATTTTCAACAGAACGGATTCGATCTCATCCTCCAGGTCGTTCCCTTCGATAGCACATGTATATGTGGTTACATGCTCATTCGGGTCGGTCGTTCCGTTATATTTGGGGATTTCTGGCATACGGAATTTTTTGGGTATCTATTTCGGAGCAGCCACTTGGTGGAAAAGATTTTTGCACGAACTTCTTGGAATCTAGGCCTTTTAACACCGGAGGTGCCCCAGGGATTTGATCTACCCTGGAGTTGTAGGTTTCCACCTTCTTGTTATTTGCCTCGATTTTCTTCTCCTCAGATTCTATTCGTTTAGTTAGTTCTTCGAGCATCTTCATAATTCCGGGGTTTGCCCCCTATTCACAATCATTCAACCTTCCTACAACTGATCCATCCTTATGGGTAATTTCCCGAGAAGGGCCAGGCTCAACCCTGTTCGAGATTTGGCTTCGGTTTTGTAACTGAGCTATTGCTGGCTGTTGGGCTTGCAACATTTCGAAGATCATCCGGAGGCTGATCCGGTACCTTTCATCATTTTGGGGATTTTGTGTCACCGATCGAATTCCCCTATGAATGCTATTTGAGGGGCCAGTAAGCTGATCTGCATCGATTGCCACTTGTGAATTAGCATCGATTGGAATTTCGTCCCCAGGCGCTATGTTATTATTTTCGCCTTGATGATCGAACTCGTTATCAACGTGCAGAGGTGCCGATTGAGAGTTTGACATTTTCGTATTGCAACCTGGAATCAGAAACACTTCAAAGAGCAAGTGTGAAATAATGTGCGTGACAAAAAGTTGTATCAAATATCCACTATTGTCCTTAGCCCCACGGTGGGCGCCAAACTGTTTACCCTAAATTTCGGATAACAATTGAATTTATACGTGGTTTTAAGGATATGTGGCCTAATTTTATACAAATGACGAATAATAAGTTAAAATTAAAAGATAAATGAAAAAGAAACGCAATCCACCCGAGTTAGACACTCTTGGCCGTTAGTTGATCCTTCTTGGGCAGAAACTGATTATAATGGAAATTGAAACAAGTTGATGATAAAATAATTCAAGAGAGCAATATATCACTATTTTTTCTTTTTATTGATGATTCGTGAAAAAAGGTGTCCCATAAAATGGTTCAACTCTCCCTTTTTATAGTGGGGAGGTCGTTAATCTGGTGCAACTTTATACAAGTAAGAATCTCCGCACAAGGTAAAAAATCTCCTAATTTGCTAATTAAGTGGTTCTATTGATTAGTGCCGAGATTCCTGCTGCAATGTTCGTCCCGTTATGGATATTTCGGTTTTCTGTCATTTAGGTTTAATGATCTTCCCTCGACATTTTCGGAGTCAGGCTCGATTTCGGACCATGGTCTCAGTGTTCTCGAGGTTGGACATTTTGGCTTCATGTTCTGCTTCGATGAAGCACGGGTGCGATCTTCGATCCTACGCATTCCGAACCCGATCCGTCGTGCAATAGTTGAACTCGACGTTAACCATATAGGGTTGAGCCCAATTTCAACCACATATAGATGGGTCCGACTTCGATCGTACACAGTTCTTTGTACCCACAAAAAGAAATTGTATTCAACTCGCAATGCAAACTTATTTCTAATTGGAAAACTAGGAAGTTCGACAATCTTATGAACTGGTAAAATTGAGAAATTTTACTTTGTGACTCGCACAAGTATGATTAGTCATGTGAGGCTATTAACTATTTAACAATTGGCAACTGCGGACCCCGCTTTCCACCTAGGCTCCTCCAGTCCTTTTTTTTCTTCCCGTAATTCTCTCATCATCTCTATTTATGAGTTTCATTTTCTTTGTGAAAATGCAAGATATTCATAATTCATAAATTGCGAATTTCAGTTTATATCTTAGGTATATTTTATTCCCTTATTCACCCAAAATCGTATTTGCTTTGTCTTCTAGATTTTGTTGCAGTTATCACTTTATTTCTTCTAGGCCATTTTTAAAAACGTCAAATTCTTTAAAAAAGTAAAAATTGAGGCTTCTTTCACTTTTTTCATTTAGAAAAACGATAAAAATATTCTCTGAAGCATAGTTCTAAAAAGTGAAAAAGTGAAAAAGTTTCTTTTGTAATATTCTTAGACTATTCAAAAAAAAGAGGAAAAAAATTTATCCTTATTCTAGAAGACTTCTAAAGGAGAAAACTATTGTTCTACTTGGTTTGTCACGTCCCAAACCTGGGAAGGAGTGGCGAGCACCCAGTGTCATATTTAGCCCCGAGCGTATCACTCTGTAACTGTAACTCTGGAGGGATAACCCTCAACTTAGGCCGACGAGGCGACCATGAATGTCTACAACCAGCAATACCAAACTAACATGTGCACCAGCTGGCAAGGCCACAATACGGATATACAAAATATACAGGACTCATCTACAAGCCTTAAGAGATAAGTGAACTGTATCATGGTCGGACAGGGCCTCGACCTACCCATTTAACATGTATATATAAAATGGACTCCAAGGTCTAGACCTAGTAACTCTGAGGAAGTGGAGCTTACCAACCAAGCTGATGTCTGTCTACTGAGAAGGTCTACCCAGCTGTCTATCAGGACCTGCAAGCATGAAATGCATCGTCCCTAGCAAAAGGAAAGTCAGCACGAATAATGTACCGATTATGTAAGGCATAAAAATCAATATATAAAAGAAATGAAAGAAACATGGAGTAAAGGACTCAACCTGTAAGTCTGAATTACTCTATGAATCATGAAACATTTATAATGTCATGCATATGCATATAAATGTCATATCATGCATAGGTATATGCGTACGTAATATCATCAAGCCTCTGAGGGCATCCCATCTTATCATCTCGGCCTCAGTAGGCGAAATCATCAACGTATGCCGCCTGATCAGGTGGTGGTGCATATATAATGTCATAACCTTTCCCCATACCCCATATACATATAATATACGCGTATATAATGCCATCTGGTCATGGGTCAATATACATTATAAATGAATGCAATGCATAATGAAGTAAGTCAATAAGATCTCTCGGAATGCCATAAGATCAATTTGCCTTCGATTAATATCGTGAACTATGCTTTATCATCTTATTTATTTTCTGAGACCCATGAACAAACAGTATAATAATAGGACATATGGAGAATCAAGAACATAGGCAACCCAAATACTTCTAAGACTTTGTGAAAATTGTGTATGTGCTCGTTTCGTTGTATCATATGGATCATGCCAAAAGGAAAGAAGGGATAGCCTTTACATACCTTAACCCTCTTGAGTCCTTAATACCTTCCAAGCAACTCTTCAAACAACTCAACTCAATAGCATAAGGAGACTCAAAATCAGTGGGAAATAAAGGCTAAGTTCGTAACTTAAGCTATTGGCTCCTTGACGTAAATTCGACAACAACTCCCTTGTAACAAGGACCTCCTCCATTACCATATACCAAAAACAACAACCAAAAATCCAGCAACATATAAATATCAATAACATGACACCATACAACAACAACAAGTCACAACTACTTCACGACGAGCGGCAAGCTCCGATTGGAACCCGTGTACCCCATATCACCCCTTATAGGCTTCTTTCTTTAATTTAAAAGTATCATTAACATGATAATGAAGTCATTTATCGGTGATTGCAGCCTTATACCATATATTTATAACTAAGAAAACAATCCACAACTCTAACTATCCTAATTTTCAACTTTATTCACTACTTCATGTCTAGTCCATCCATTTAACTTAATCAACATTAAGATATCCTTAAGCACATGCAAGAACAAAACATACATACCTCCTACAGTAGCTTCAAGTCGAAACCCAATTTACATTTAGCTTAAAACAGGCCTCAATAGCAATACAATACCATTGAAGCAACTTAAGCAAATCTTCACTTTCAATCTCGAGTTTCATAGGTTTCTTTCACCAATTCACTTGATAAACATATAAACATGTATAACAACAGAAATCATATCATAATTAAGTTATTTTTCCAATTTTCCAGACATAACAACATATATATATAGCCTTAGAACAATCCAACAAAAGATAACAATATCTCTTCCCCTTTCAAGTGCTATCTTGTAATCTTTAACTCCAACACCAGAACCAACATGTAATTAACCTTAAAAACCATCAAAAGGATGCTAAATATACCTTAGGCAGTAGATATATTTCGAACCCTAAGCTTAACTTAGCTCACCATCATCCTTATTCACATCACAACACCATAGGGGGGGTTATTATTCACCTCTGGCTGACTTTGATGTTGGATTATGGTGTATTTTTTGGAATTTGTTTGGAGCTGTTGTGGAACTATTTGGGAGGGTTTGGAGAGTGTGAGGGTGGAAGGAGGACGAAAAATTAGCAAAGCTCATCCCAAAAACGAGATAAAAACAAGTGAAGGTCGGTCACCGACCAAGTGGATCCCATAGGGGCTTCCTGCGCAGTCTTGCGAAAACGCGAATATCTCTCTACACCAATGCAGTATTGAAAAACGGTTTAATACGTTGGAAACCAGGCTCATATATCTTCAATTTGGCATGTGAAACATTCCTTAATTACGAGTATATTGGGAGAAAAGCTCAGCTACATTTGACCTAATATTCAGCACATTATGAATGTAACCTGTGATGACCTTTGCCAACTTTTGTTCCACAACTCGCTTGACTTCAAAACGTAACACACAACTATCATACAACTAAAATAAATCATAACATAACCTCCTTATCATGTTAAGTACCCTAGTCTCACCCAAAAATATACGTTATAACATTCCCAACTTGTCGACTTTTGACGAAACTTATTTTCTTCAATTCGTCTAGCTTCTAAGCCTTGTAACCCTCTTGGTACTTGTTATCCATGATCTTTAATATTTTAGCCTCCAACGTAACATTATTAACTTACTTTATGTACTTTCAGAGATGATCTCATTTCTAATCTTACATCAATTGACTTACGATGTACTTTTACGTATGGAAATATAGGGTGTAACATTACCCCCCCCCCCCC
>MCJB01035383.1:69380-89068 GCA_002018475.1 Nicotiana obtusifolia | reverse complement strand
CCCCGGAACATTTGTCCTCGAATGTTAACGGATGCACTTATCGGTCTAATAACCGGATAGCTCTTCTGAATACTTTGGTACTGTCCTTACCATATAGGCAACTGTTCTGTGAATAAATCCAAAGGCTAGGGCATTCCCCCCTTTAGGCCTCTTTCTCACACCATAACATGTGGTCGGAATTCTTCCAATGTTGTAGCTGTTTCTACCTATTGTCATGCAGCTTGTACGAATCTGTCCTTGTATCTGTGCCTATGGTATCTTCTCTCATTTTTCCTCCAGCTTTTATCTAATCTCTAGGCCTCACTTTGTGAACATATGCAGTACTATGACAAGTTGTCCCTCCGGGCATCTGTAGGTGTACTAAAATTGTTCGCTCGGTACTTTGTCGAACTTATGACTATTGCTATATTTCATAGCATACTAACGTGATTCATCTTATGGGGGATATTCTAATCCTATGCAATTCATGAAAACCCTTTTCTTTAAATCATTACTCAATCAAAGGCATAAACGTCATCCTCTTATCTATCACAATTACACCCTTATTCTACTACCAAGGCAGCATTTCATCTCTCCTAATTGCTCTTAATCTTAGTCTCCTCCAAGTTCATTCAAGCTATATTGAGCTTTCTATAACTTAAGGAAACCATCAGCTCTCTTGATTTGATGGGCTTAATCCCGAGGCCTTACTTATTCTTGTCGCCTTCTCACTTACCTTTTCTTATCCTTACTCCTATCTGCCTAAAACCTTGTCGCTCTACCTTACTTTAGCTTGCGACCTACACCTATCTATTTATACTGCTCGCAACCTTCCTTTAACTTGCTAGCACTATAGATTTCCTTTCGTACCTTCTCATTTGTCTTTAAATGTGAGCAATTACTTTTCCTGGTCGTTCTGCCACTTGTTGCATGAATATTTATCTTATCTTATTTTCACGAATACTAGAATTTTCTGTAACTCATATGATCTCAAATATCACTTTTGATTTTTTTTTCTTCCCGTTCATTAGCCAGGATAGGTGCCACTTTCTTATGGAGTGCATAAAATGTTGTAATGGGACTGTTGTTACAAGACCATTTCTTCTTTATGGCACTATGCATAGGTTGAACTTAAGGGAGACCATTTTCTGTAACTCATATGATCTCAGCTAGTCTTTCTTTGTAGTACTTAGGGGAGATCCTCTGACTCCTGTAAAGCTGCGAGCTTATTACATCGTATACCCGAAGAAATTTTTGATATTCTTACTCGCCTATAATTATCATTAGTTACTTACCTCCGCACCCTTGTGCTCGTAGGGTTGCTTCTGAACTGAAATTTAAACTGTCTCCCTAGTGGCACTCTCTTTTATTTCTGTAATACTTATATGGTACCTTTAACTACCCCAATTCCTATCTGAATATTTCTCAAGGATCATGATGTCATATCTGCGAGACTGAGTTCACTATGTTGGGGTTTACTACGTTTATCTTGCATGATCTGCTGATTTGTCTGTATCCTCTTATCTAGCCATAACTAGGCTCTTCCCGAATCAACTACTAGCTACTCGTTTGTCCATTCTCATATATATATTCCGCGTAATCGCTCTTGGTATATGTACTTTGTCTTAACTTACCTCTTGCACTAGATCCTGATGTATCAAGTGTCCATTCGCACTTATTTATCAATAACATCCTGGCCGGGAACTCTTACTGCCTCTCACCGGCATCGTACTTGTATAATGTTCTGGAGTCGCGACATATCTGTAGGATCTGAATAAATGCAACCTCATCCCTTTCGCTTTTTACCACATTCTTCCTTTACCAGTCCATAATTACCTTAACTATTTAACTCCGACTTAATACCACATCACACCATCTTCCCCCCTTTAGGGGATTACTAAGAAGTGTTACAACGACCTACTTATAGATGTTTTACCTCTTCATCTTTGGCGTCTTTTAGCATCATCAATGACCCTTACTCACCTTACGGTAACCCTTCTGTACCAGGGATAACTGCATTTCATACGCACAAGGGTGACACCCAGTGTAACTGGCACACTTAGTCCCTTAAGCTTAACTCTGCTCACAGTGCTTGCTTTAGGGAAGCGTCTTTTTGAATGAACTTTAAAGGTTATTCTTTTGTTGTCCATTCTATTATTGCCGGAACGCTATCTCTGAAATTCTCACAATGCCGACTATTATAAAATCCTTCGGTCCCTAATTCATGTTCAGTTTATCTTGTTCACTAGCCCATGCTAATTTTTATTACGCTAAGGGTCTACACAGACTTCTGGTAATAGCGTTGGAATCACCAACTCAATTCTCAAAATGGGGATATAACTTTATGGCTTATACTCTTTTATAGTCTCAAGGCCTGTCCCTTTTTGTCTTCTCCTTCACTTGACTATAGACTATGTCATCTTGTCATATTTTTATTTACCGTTATCACCCATTTATTACATCTTACTCATAATGCTTCATTTACTCTCTTCTTATTCTCCTGCTAATATCTCTGGCTATTACCTTATTCTGAAAACTTCAACAGAACATTCTTTCACCTTTAGCTCCCTTTGCTCGATCTCACTGGCTCTTCGGGTCGCCTAACATTCTCTTTTTACTACGGGCTGGAGTCAAACTAAGGTAAATATTTATCCCTTTTAGGATTCCACAACATATCTTCTGAAATTTCTGAAAGTTCTAGTATTCATATCTGACTGTACTATTCTAGAATGCACCATCTAGGTGTCTCACGAGTTGAATTTGTCACAACCCAAATTTTCCTCCGTAGAATATTGTGACGGCACCACTAGGTAAGCCTAACAATTATGCGGAATAACGGAATATAAAGCTTAAACACAACCTCAACATCTAAAATAAATAAGAATTGCGATTCAAAGTACAACTCCCAAAACCCCGTAGAAATAAGTCACAAGCTCCCAAGAGAAAAACAAATACTAAATATCTCAATACATAAGAGTCTAATGAGGAATGAGGAAAAACAACATAATAAAGATAGAGGGGGACTCTGAGGTCTGCAGACGCTGGCAGATGTACCTTGAAGTCTCCACGTACGAGCTAGCTCATTGGTACCTGGTTTGGTAAGCAGTACTCAGAACTGCACAAAAAGACGTGCAGAAGTATAGTATGAGTAAACCACAACGGTACCCAGTAAGTGCCAAGCCTAACCTCAATAGACTAGTGACAAGGTTAGGTCAAGGCCCTACTAGAAATAATAGGAAGTAAGGCAGAAGATATAATAAAATAATAAAATGACTGAGAAGTGAATAATGAGAATTTACAAAAAGATAACAATATGGAATTCAAGAAGATAACTACAACATGTGAGGACAAACAAGATTCTTACAAGTTAAGAAACAATAATAACAACAACACAGAAAATATAGGTAAACAAAAGCGATGCTCCCGAGATACCGCCTCGTAGTCCCAAAAGTAAATATGCAACAAGGGCGCTCCCGAGGTACCGCCTTGTAGTCCCAGAAGTAAATACACAACAGGGGCGCTCTCAAGGGACCCCCTCGTAGTCCCAAAAGTAAATATGCAACAGGGCCGCTCTCGTGGTACCACCTCGTAGTCCCAAAAGTAAATATGCAACACATAACCAATTGAACAATGAAATTACAGCAAGGAATCCTAGAGTTAAAGACTGAATACAAAATCAGGGAAGCAGGTAATTCAGCTAGGCATGTTGCACAAATTACAAGTAAGAGATAAGACACGTACACATGTGACTTTAGGCTAAACATGATGACTACATGTGCTAGAGTACTCAATTAAAGGAATAAAAAAGAACTATTTAGCAAAACCGTATTTTTCAACATTTAGCCCGAGTATGAACTCATCACTTCATGTACACGGCCTTCACGTATTGCTAAGGGGAATTTTTCCCACATAATGTTAGACAAGTCACTTACCTCAATTCTCGATCAGTAAATCAATTTCCGTCGACTTTCCAACACCGATCGGCTCGAATCTAGCCAAAAGAATTACATACTATAAATATAACTATAAGGAATTAATTAAAATAATAAATCTACGACATTAGCAAAGAGTTGAAAAATTATCCCAAAGAAGTCAACCTGGGCCCACGTCTAGGAAATGAGTAAAAGTCGAAAAATCCGAACACCCGTTCAACCACGAGTCCACCCATACCAAAAATTACTCAAATTCGATACCAAAACCTCGATCAAAATCTCAAAATTTGGTCTAAGAATCTTACACCTTTTTCCACCAATTTCACACCCCAAATCCTTAATTAAATGATGAAATTAATGATAGATTAGTGGAATATAATCAAAAATGAGTCAAGGATCCTTACCCAAATGTTTTCTCTGAAAATCCCCCAAAATTTCGCCTCAATGCGAGCTCTTGAAATCCCAAAATGAAAATAAGAGAAAAACCCTCGATTTTGAAATTTAATCTGCTCACCAGGTATTTCTTCTTCACGAATGTGGAATTAGCCTCGCGTTCGCAAAGCACAAAAAGTTACTGCCCAAAAATCCTCTTACGCGAATGCGAGGTCCCACTCACGAACGCTATGACTACTGCCCTCAGGCCTCCGCAAATGCGAAGCCTCACTCGCGAACGCGTAGGCTTAAGGCCTATTTCCCCACTGACCGTTCCTCCACGCGAACGCGTAGACCTAAGACTACAAAGCTTCGCAAACGCGGAAACTACGCGAATGCAAAATTCCAGTGACACTCAAACTCCTCTGCGCGAACACGGGAGCACCTTCGCGAACACGTAGAAGGAAACTAGACACCAGAAATATGAAGTTTCATCCATCTTCCAAGTCCAAATTCCAATTCGTTAACCAACCGAAATCCACCTGAGGCCCCCGAGACCTCAACCAAACCTACCAACAAGTCCTAAAATATCATACTAACACGCTCGAAGCGTCACATCACATCAAACAACGCTAGAATCATGAATCGCGCATCGATTTAAACCTAAGAAACTTTTGAACTTCTAACTTCCACATCTGATGCCAAAGCATATCAAATCAAGTCCGATTGACCTCAAATTTTGCACACAAGTCACAATTGACATTACGGACCTACTCCAACTTCCGAAATCAAAATCTGACCTCGATATCAAAAAGTCCACTCTCAGACAAACTTTCCAGAAATCATCCAATTTTTCAACTTTTGCCAATTAACGCCAAAATGACCTACAGACCTCCACATAAACATCCAGATATGCTCCTAAGACCAAAATCACCCTACGATTCCATTGGAACCGTCAAAACTCCATTCCGGAGTCGTCTTTATACAAATCAAACTACGGTCAATTCCTACGACATAAACTCCCATTTTAGGGACTATGTGTCCCATTTCACTCCAAAACCAAAAACCAAACCTCCCAGCAATTCACTTAACCACAGAATGAAATAGAGGAGAAATAAATAGGGGTTCGGGCTAATTCTCTCAAAACGACCGGCTGGGTCATTACATCTTCCCCCTCTTAAAACAAATGTTCGTCCTCGAACGAGTATCGAGACATACCTGAAGTGGTGAAAAGATGAGGATAATGGCTGCGCATATCATGCTCGGTCTCTCAAGTTGCCTCCTCACCGGATGACCCCTCCACTGAACTTTCACTGAAGCGATGTTCTTTAACCTCAACTTTCGAACCTTCCTGTCTAAAATGGCCATCGGCTCCTCAACATAAGATAGATCCTTGTCCAACAGGACTGAGCTGAAATCTAACACATGAGACGAATCGCCGTGATTCTTCCGGAGCATGGAAACATGGAACACTGGATGAACTGCAGAGAGACTAGGTGGTAGTGCAAGTTTTTAAGCCACCTCTCCAACCCTCTCAAGAATCTCAAAAGGCCCGATATATCTAGGGCTCAACTTGCCCTTCCTCCCGAACCTCATAACACCCTTCATGGGCGAAACCCGGAGCAAGACTCACTCCCCAACCATGAATGCAACATTGCGAACCTTCAGATCCGCATAACTCTTCTGCCTAGATTGGGCTGTATGAAATCGATCCTGAATTAATTTATCCTTTTTCAAAGCATCCTAAACCAAGTCTGTACCTAATAGCCTAGCCTCACCGACCTTGAACCAACCCACTAGAGACCGGCACCGCCTACCATACAAAACCTCATACTATGCCATCTAAATGCTCGATTGATAACTGTTATTGTAGGCAAACTCTGCAAGTGGTAAGAACTGATCCCAAGAATCCCCAAAATCCATCACACACGCACGAAGCATATCTTCCAATATCTAAATAGTACGCTCGGACTGTCCATCTGTCTGAAGGTGAAATGTTGTACTTAACTCCACTTGAGTGCCCAACTCATGCTGTATGGGTCACCAGAACCGCGATTTAAACTGCGTACCCGGTCAGAGAAGATAGATATGGGAATGCCATGAAGCCTGACAATCTTGCGAATTTAAACCTGAGCCAGCTGCTCCAAAGAGTAAGTAGTAACCACAGGAATGAAATGAGTTGACATGGTCAATATATCCACAATCACCCAAACTGCATCGCATTTCCTCTGAGTTCGTGGGAGCCCAACAACGAAATTCATAGTGATCCGCTCCCATTTCCACTCTGGAATCTCTAGCTTCTGAAGCAATCCACCTGGCCGCTGATGCTCATACTTCACCTGCTGACAATTTAGGCACAGAACTGCATATTCCAACATGTATTTCTTCGTCCACCTCCACCAATATTGCTGCCTCAAGTCCTGATACATCTTCACGGCACCTGGATGAATGGAGTACCGGGAACTGTGAGCCTCCTGGAGAATCAACTCATGCAAACCATCTACATTGGGCACACATAGCCTGTCATGCATCCGTAATACACCGTCATCTCTAACAGGGAGTTCCTTGTCATCACCGTGCTAAACCATGTCCTTAAGAACAAGCAGATGGGGGTCATCATACTGACGCTCTCTAATACGATCATAAAGAGGAGACTGAGAAATCACACAAGCCAAAACTCTGCTCAGCTCGAAAACATCCAATCTGACAAACTGGTTGGCCAAGGCCTAAACATCCAAGGGTAAAGGCCTCTCTGCTACTGGTAGATGTGCTAAGCTGCCCAAACTCTCTGCCTTGTGACTCAAGGCATCGGCCAACACATTGGTCTTCTCGGGATAATAGAGAATGGTGATGTCATAGTCCTTAAGCAGCTCCAACCATCTCCGCTGCCGCAAATTAAGATCCTTCTGCTTAAATAGATGTTGTAGACTCTGATGATCGGTGTAGACCTCACAAGGGACTACATACAAATAGTGCCGCTAGATCTTCAAGGCATGAATAATAGCTGCTAACTCGAGGTCGTGGACAGGATAGTTCTTCTCATGCACATTCAATTGTCTAGACACGTAGGAAATCACCCTACTGTCCTGCATCAATACCGCGTTGAGACCAATGCGCGATGCGACACAATACACCGTATAGGAACCCAAACCAGTAGGCAACACCAACACTGGGGTTGTCGTCAAAGTAGTCTTAAGCTTTTGAAAGCTCTTCTCATACTCCTCGGTCCATCTGAACGGAACACCCTTCTGGGTCAATCTGGTCATAGGTGTTGCAATAGACAAGAAACCCTCTACAAATCGACGGTAATACCCCGCCAAGCCAAGAAAGCTCCAGATCTCCGTGGCTGAGAACGGTCTGTGACAACTCTACACTGCTTCAATCTTCTTCGGATCTACCTTGATCCCCTCATTCGATACTACATGACCCAAAAATGCCACTGAATCTAGCCATAATTCACACTTCGAAAATTTTGCATACAACTTCTTTTCTCTCAAGGTCTGAAGCACGGTCCTCAGGTGTTACACATGATCCTCTCGACTCCGGGAGTACACCAGAATGTCGTCAACAAACACAATGATGAAAAAGTCAAGATAGAGCTGAAATACACTATTCATCAAGTGCATGAATGATTCTGGGACATTGGTCAGCCCAAAAGACATCACAAGGAACTCGTAATGACCATACCGAGTCCTGAAGTAGTCTTCGGGATATCTGGCTCCCGAATCTTCAACTGATGATAGCCTGAACCCAAGTCAATCTTAGAGAACACCTTGGCACCCTAAAGCTGATCAAATAGATCACCAATACATGGCAATGGATACATGTTCTTCACTGTAACCTTGGTCAACTGGCGATAATCAATACACATCCGCATAGAACCATCCTTCTTCTTTTCAAATAAGACAGGAGCACCCTAAGATGACACACTAGGCCGAATGAATCCCTTATCAAGCAACTCTTACCACTATTCCTTTAAGTCTTTCAACTCTGTTGGGGCCATAGAAGAGGGTGGAATAGAAATGGGATGAGTGCCCGGTAACAAATCAATGCCAAAGTCGATATCTTTGTCGGGCGGCATGCCTGGAAGATCCACCGAAAATATGTCTGGATAATCCCTCAATACCGAAACTGACTCGACGGTAGGAGTGTTAGCACTAACATCCCTCACATATGCCAGATATGCATCACACCCCGTCTCAACTATCCGCTGAGCCTTTAGAAATGAGACAACCCTACTACGAACATAATCTAAGGTACCTCTCCACTCTAGCCGCGGTAGACCAAGCATAGCCAACCTCACCATCTTGGCGTGACGATCAAGGATAGCGTGATAGGGCGACAAGCAGTCCATGCCCAAAATAACATCGAAATCCACCATACTGAGCAACAATAAATTAGCTCTAGTCTCAAAACCACTAAGATTAACCAAACACGACCAATACACATGGTCAACAACAATAGAATCAGCTACGAGCGTAGACACATAGACAGAAGAACTCAAAGAACCATGGGATACCCCCAATACTTGTGATGATAGAATCAGACTGATGCATCTTTAAGACTGATGCATCTTTATGACAGACCGAAACAATACTTGTGATGATAGAATCAGATGCAACTACCTCTGTCCTAGCAGGAAGGGCATAATATCTGGCCGGGCCTCCCCCTCTTGGGCAACCTCTACCTGTCCGACCTCTATCTCGAGCTGGCTGTGCAGGTGGAGTTGTAGTTGGTGCTCTGACCATAGCTTGAGGACACGGTGGAGCACGCAGTGCCTGAGTGGTCTATAGAGGTGCGCCCCTCCTGAGTCTGGGGCAATCCCTCACCACATGACGAGTGTCCCCACACATAAAACAAGCTCTCGGAGAATGTGGCTGCTTTGGCAGGCTCGGGCCTGATCAGCTGGACTAACCACTGAAAGCACCCATGCAGGAGCTACACTAGTCGATGGCGGTGCATAATAGGGAGTCTGGGGTCTAGGAGTGGCTAGAGTATCGATGGCGGCTAGAAGTGCTGAATGGATAGGGCGACCGACATAGCCCCTATCCTGATGAGCTGTTGCTGGGGCACGAGTACCATTATATGTGCCAGACTCTCAAGACCTCTTGGCCTCCCTCTCCTCTCTCTCCCGAGTCAACATACCCTCCAATCTCCTAGTGATCCCAACCACCTACTGGTATGCGATGTCCATCTCCAAGTCTCAGGCCACGCTAAATCTGATACTGGGGTTGAGCCCCTCAATAAATCGACGAACCTACTCTCGAACGGTAGCAACCAAGGCTGGCGCATGCCTAGCCAAATCACTGAACCGGACCGTATACTCCAACACGAGCATAGAACCCTGGCGCAACTGCTCAAACTCTACGCGCCATGCATCTCTAAGACTCTGGGGGACATACTCCCTCAAGAAAATATTTGAGAACTAAGTCCAAGTGAGTGAAGCTACCTCGGCCGGAATACCCAACTCGTATTCTCACCACCACTGATAGGCCGCTCCTCTAAGCTGGAACGTAGTGAAAGAAACCCCACTACACTCCGCAACACCCATAGTATGGAAGATACGATGGCGCTCCTCAAGAAAACCCTGGGCATCTTCTAACGCCAAGCCACTGAAAGTAGGAGGGTGGTACTCTTGTACCTCTTGAGCCTGAGCTGGTCCCCCTCAAAAATTGCTACCCTAACCTCGGGCGGAACTGGAGCTACCGGCTACATCGGTATGACCTCAGGAACCTGGTCAACCTGGACCCGCTGTTGTGGGGTACGGACGGCGGGAGTCTATGCTCCTTCTCAGTCTGAGATGTGGCAGGAGCAAGTGGTATCAACCCTGCCTAAGCCAACTACTGAACATGCTCAGAAACTGGGCGGGAGTCTCCTAGAGAGATGGTGCAGTAGTAGGCATCTCAGGTGCCTACCCTCCAATTAGAGCTACTGGTGGATCCTCTTAAGCAGCTCGTACGGGTGCTCTGGCTGCACCACGTGGATGTCCTCGACCTCTACCCCAGCCTCGGCCTCTTGTGGAAGTAGGAGGGGGTGCGGGTGTCTGGTCATCTGATCCAGTTGTACATGTCCTTACCATCTGTGAGAGAATAGAAGATAGGAATTTAGAATCCGAGTCATAAATTTCGCACGATAAGGAATCAAAGAAGTGAAGTTTTTCCTAACAATTCCATGGCCTTCCGAAGATACGTACAAACGTCTCCGTACCGTCTCAACGCCTGTCCCTTTTTGTCTTTTCCTTCACTTGACTATAGACTCTATCATCTTGTTATATTTGAATTTACCGTTATCAACCGTTTATCACATCTTACTCGTAATGCTTCATTTACTCTCTTCTTATTCTCTTGCTAATATCTTTGTCTGTTACCTTATTCTGAAAACTTCAACAAAACATTCTTTCACTTTTAGCTCCCCTTGCTCCATCTCACTGGCTCTTCGGGTCGCCTAAAAATCTCTTTTTACTAAGGGCGCGAGTCATACTAAGGTAAATATTTATCCCTTTTAAGATTCCACTACATATCTTCTAAAATTCCTGAAAGTTCTAGCATTCATATCTGACTGTACTATTCTAAATTGCACCATCTGGGTGTCACAAGTAGAACTTGTCACGACCCTAATTTTCCTCCATATGATGTTGTGACAGAACCTAGTCTCTAAGACTAGATAAGTCTAACAATTATACGGAATAACTAAATATAAAGTTGAAACTCAACCTCAACATCTGAAATAAATAAGAACTGCGATTCAAAATAGTTACAACTCCCAAAACACAGTAGAAATAAGTCACAAGCTCCCAAGAAAAAAACATAATAAATATCTCTATACATCATTGTCTAATGAGGAATGAGGAAAAACAACATAATTAAGATAGAAGGGGACTCTGAGGTCTGCGGACGCTGGCAGGTGTACCTTGAAGTTCCACGTACAAGCTAGCTCACTGGTACCTGGTCTGGTAAGCAGTACCTGGATCTGCACAGAAAGATATGAATAAGTGTGGTATGAGGACACCACAACGGTACCCAATAAGTTCCAAGCCTAACCTCAGTAGAGTAGTGACGAGGTCAGGTCAAGGCCCTAATGAAAATTATAGGAAGCAAGGCAGAAGATATATTAAAATAATGAAATGACTAAGAAGTGAACAATGAGAATTCACAGAAAGATAACAACGCGGGATTCAAGAAAACAACTACAACAGGTGAGGAAAAACGAGATTTTTACAAGTTAAGAAACAACAACAACAACACAGCAAACAGAGGCAAACAACAGGGGTACTCCCAAGGTACCACCTCGTAGTCCCAAAAGTAAATATACAATAGGGATACTCCCGAGGTACCGCCTCGTAGTCCCAAAAGTAAGTACACAACAGGGGCACTCCCGAGGTACCACCTCGTATTCCAAAAAGTTAATATGCAACAGGGGCGCTCCCGAGGTAACTCCTCGTAGTCCCAAAAGTAAATATGCAACACATAACTAATGGCATGAAATTACAGCAAGGAATCCTACAGTTAAAGAATGAATACAAAATCGGGGAAGCAGGTAATTCAGCTATGCATGTTGCACAAATTGCAAGTAAGAGATAAGACACGTAGACATGTGACTTTAGGCTAAACATGATGACTGCACGTGCGAGAGTACTCAATTAAGGGAATAAAAAAGAATTATTTAGCAAAACTCAAATTTTTAATATTTAGCCCGAGTACGCACTCGTCACCTCGCGTACACGGCCTTCACGTATTGCAAATACCATAACAGTACCAAATCCTACGGGAATTTCCCCTACACAAGGTTAGACAAGTCATTTACCTCAAATCTCGTTCAGTCAATCAATAAGAATGCCTTTCCCTCGACTTTCCAACTATGATAAGCTCGAATCTAGCCAAAACAATTACGTACTATAAATATAACTATAAGAAACTAATTTAAATAATGAATATATGACTTTAGCAAAGAATTGAAAAATTATCCTAAAACGTTTACCCGGGCTCACGTCTCAGAAACCAGTAAAAGTAACAAAATTGGAACACCCGTTCAACCACGAGTCCATCCATAACAAAATTACTCATATTCGATACCAAAACCTCGATCAAAACCTTAAAATATGGTCTAAGAATCTTACACCTTTGTCCCCCAATTTCACAACCCGAATCCCTAATTAAATGAACAAACTAATGATAGATTAGTGGAATATAATCAAAAATGAGTCAAGACTACTTACCCAAATGTTTTCTCTAAAAATCCCCCAAAATTTCACCTCAATCCGAGCTCTCAAAGTCCCAAAATAAAAATGAGAGAAAAACCCTCGATTTTGAAATTTAATATGCTGCCTAGGTATTTCTTCTTTGCGAACGCAGAATTAGCCTCGCGTTCGCGAAGCACAAAAAGTTACTGCCCAGAAAACCGCTTACGCAAACGCGAGTTCCCACTCGCGAACGCGATGACTACTTCCCCAAGGCCTCCGCTAACGCGGAGCCTCACTCGCGAACGCGTAGGCTTAAGGCCTGATGCCCCACTAATTGTTCCTCTATGCGAACGCGTGGACCCTCTCACGAATGCGTAGACCTAAGACTCCAAAGCATCGAGAATGCGGGACCTACATCGAGAACGTGAAGGCAAAATTCAGTGACACTCAAACTCCTCTATGGGAACGCGGGAGCACCTTCGCGAATGCGTAGAAGGAAACCAGACACCAGAAATCTGAAGCTTTAGCCATATTCCATGTCCAAATTCCAATCCATTAACCATCTGAAATCCACCCGAAGCCCCCGGAACCTCAACCATACCTACCAAAAAGTCCTAAAACATCATACGAACACGCTCAAAGGGTCAAAGCACATCAAACAACACTAGAATCACGAATCGTGCATCGATTCAAGCCTACGAAACGTTTGAACTTCTAACTTCCACATCCGAATGCCGAAGCCTATCAAATCAAATCCGATTGACCTCAAATTATGCACACAAGTAATAATTGACATTATGGACCTACTCCAACTTCTGAAATCAGAATCCGACCCCGATATCAAAAAGTCCACTCCCGGCCAAGATTTCCAAAAATCGTCCAATTTTTCAACTTTTGCCAATTAATACTGAAATGACCTACGGACCTCTAAATTAACATTCAAACATGCTCCTAAAACTAAAATCACCCTACGGAGATATTGGAGCCTTCAAAACTCCATTCCAGAGTCGTTTTTACACAAATCAAACGACAGTCAATTCCTATGACTTAAACTTCTATTTTTGGGACTATGTGTCCCATTTCACTCCGAAAGCAAAAACCAAACCTCCCGACAAATCACGTAACTACAGAATGAAATAGAGGGAGCAATAAATAGGGGTTCGGGGTTAATTCTCTCAAAATGATCGACCGAGTCATTACAGAACTATTACGACGTTTGCAATATCCTTCGGAAATGTCAGCTAACTCTAACAATCCATCCACCATTTTGGGTTACTATAACCCTATCTTGATCCTGATATCCTATCCTTCTCTTAAGTTATATCTGTTAGCTCCCATAGGGCATAACTGAAATGGGTATGGCCAATTGCACATACCTCTGTTACTGTTGAAGGTAACTCTTAATGCTTATATTTCTCTGTCTGAATTATAAATACTGATAATCTTCACTAACTGGGTACCACGTATCCTCCTTCACCCTGTTTCTATACCTATTAAAACTCATACTTTTATCTTCTGATACTCCCATGGCCTGTTATTCGCGGGGCACGTTAGATATTCCCTTCCTAAGGTCTTAAGCAAGAAATTTGCACATCGGGTATGCACGATCTGATAGGGCCTCAAATTGGGCCATGTCGTTAAGAACTCTCCCTCTACTAGTGCCCTTACTTTCTATTATATTAACCCTCTGGCTAGCTGTAATCTTTCTAGTTGCAAATATCTCTGTATCATTAGCAAACGTATGTTCTGGCTCAAACTCTTATGACTCAGCTCTATAGCATGATTTAGATTTGAAAGAAGGGTAACTGACTCCTAAATGCCTTGTAGCTTCCTTTATATATGATTTGATGCGCAACATATTTATAAACAAGGCTCTACTAGAAACGGTATCTAGACTCCCTAGGATAGAACTCCTCTGGTACCAAGTTTTTAACGTCCTAAACCTAGGGAGGTGTGGCCGGCACCCGGTGCCATATTTGGCCCGAGTGTACCACTCTGTAACTGTGAACTCTGGAGGGATAACTCTCAACTTAGGCCAACGAAGCCTACCTGCGAGCTGACAATACCAATCAAGGCCGACGAGGCCACCATGAATGTCTACAACCAGCAATACCGAACTAACATATGCACCAGCTGGGAAGGCCACAATACAGATATACAAAATATACATGACTCGTCTACAAGCCTCTAGAGATAAGTGAACTGTATTATGGTCGGGATAGGGCCTCGACCCTCCCATCAAACATGTATATATAAAATGGACTACAAGATCTAGACCTGGTAACTCTGAGGAAGTGGAGCATACCAACCAAGCTGATGTTTGATTCTGTCTACTGAGAAGGTCTACCCAGCTGTCTATCAGGACCTGCAGGCATGAAATGCAGAGTCCCCAGCAATAGGGTCGTCAGTACGAATAATGTACCGAGTATGTAAGGCATAAAAATTAATATATAAAAGAAATAAAAGAAACATGGAGTAACTGACTCAACCTGTAAGTCTGAATAGCTCTGTGGATCATGAAATATTTATAATGTCATGCATATGCATATAAATGTCATATCATGCATAGGTATATGCATCAAGCCTCTGAGGGCATCCCATCATATCATCTCGGCCTTAGTGGGCGAAATCATCAACGTATGTCAGCTTATCAGGTGGTGGTGCGTATATAACACCATAACCTTTTCCCATACCCCATATACATATAATATATGTGTATATAATGCCATATGGTCATGGGTCAATATATATGTATAAATGAATGCAATGCATAATGAAGTAAGTCAATAAGATCTCCCGGAATATCATAAGATCAATTGGCCTTCGATTAATATCATAAAATAAGCTTTATCAACTTATGTATTTTCTGAGACACATGAACGGACGATATAATAATAAGACATATGGGGAAACAATAACATAGACAACCCTAGTACTTCAAAGAATAAAGTCATTTGTGAAAATTGCGTATATGCTCGTTTTGTTGTATCGTATGGAACATGCCAAAAGAAAAGAAGGGATAGCCTTAACATATCTTAACCCCGTTGAGTCCTTAATACCTTCCAAGCAACTCTTCAAAAAACTCAACTCAATCTACCATAGCATAAGGAGATTCAAAATCAGTGCCGAGTAAAGGCTAAGTTCGTAACTTAAAGCTATTAGCTTGTTGACGTAAATTCAACAGCATCTCCCCTGTAACAAGGGCCTCCTCCATTACCATATACCAACAACAACAACTAGAGAAATCCAGCAACATATAAATATCAATAACATGACACCATATAACACCAACAAGTCACAACTACTTCACGACGAGCGGCAAGCTCCGATTGGAACCCGTATACCCCATGTCACCCCTTATAGACTTCTTACTTTAACTTAATAGTATAATTAACATGATAATGAAATCATTCATCAATGATTCCAGCCTTATACCATATATTATAACAAAGAAAACAATCTACAACTCCAACTATCCTCAATTAGCAACTTTATTCACTAGTTCATGTCTAGTCCATCCATTTAACTTAATCAACATTAAGATAACCTTAAGCGCATGCAAGAAATCAACATACATACCTCCTACAGTAGCATCAAGTCAAAATTCAAGTCACATTTAGCTTACAATAGGCCTCAATGGAAATACAACACCATAGAAGTAACTTAAGCGAATCTTCACTTTCAATCTCAAGTTTCAGAGGTTTCTTTCACCAATTCACTTGATAAACATATAGACATGCATAACAACAGAAACCATATCATAATCAAGTTATATTCCCCATTTTCCATCCATAACAGCACATATATATATATATATATATATATATATATATATATATATATATATATATATATATATATATATATATATATATTCTTAAACAACCCAACAAAAGATAACAACATCTCTTCCCCTTTCAAGTGTTATCTTGTAATCTTTCACTCAAACACCACAACCAACATGTAATTAACCTTTAACACCATCAAAAGGATGTTAAACATGCCTTAGGAAGTAGATTAATTTTGAACCCTAAACTTAACTTCGCTCACCATTATCCTTATTCACATCACAACACCATAGAGGGGTTATTCTTCACCTTTGGCTAACTTTGATGTTGGATTATGGTGTAACTTTTTGGAATTTGTTTGGAGCCTTTGTGGAACTGTTTGGGAGGGTTTTGGAGAGTGTGGATAGAAGGAGGACGAAAAATGAGCAAAGCTCATCCCAAGATCGAGATAAAAACAAGTAAAGGTCGGCCTCCAACCAAGTGGTTCCCGTAGGGCTTCCTATGTAGTCTCGCGAAAACGCGAATATCTCTCTACACCGATCTCGTATTGAGAGGAACCTGCCCTCATCGAACTGAATGTCTACCCTTCCCACATTTGAAGACAGACTAATGTTTAAGACCTCCTGCTTTCATGGAGATCCTTTCTTCTAACGAATGGTTTAATGCATTAGAAACTAGGCTCATAGATCTTCAATTTGGCATGTGGAGCATTTTTTAATTTCAAGTATATTGGGAGAAAAGCTCAGCTACGTTTGACCTAATTTTCAGCATATTATGAATGTAACTTGTGATGACCTTTGCCAACTTTTGTTGCACAACTCGCTTGACTTCAAAACATAACTCACGACTATCATACGACTAAAATAAATCATAATATAATCTCCTTATCATGTTAAGCACCCTAGTCTCAGCCCAAAAGTACACGTTATAACATTTCCAACTTATCGACTTTCGACGAAACTTATTTTCTTCAATTCGTTTAGCTTTTAACCCTTCTAACCCTCTTGATACTTGTTATCCATGATCTTTAATATTTGTAACATTCAAAGTAACATTATTAACTTACTTTATGTACTTTCAAAGATGATCTCGTTTCTGAACTTACATCAATTGACTTACGATTTACTTTTACGTACGAAAACATAGGGTGTAACATTAGTTTTCTTATAATGCTTCAGTATTTCTCACTGTGACGACCCGGCTAGTCGTCTCATGAGTTACCGCTCCGTTTTTCCCATTTCTGTTGTATTATGCTTCGTTATCCGTGTTTTATGTGATCGAGTTGAGTAGTTTGCGTTCGGAGTGAATTTGGTAAGAAATGAGACATTTAGTCTCTTTTAAGAAGGTTTAAGTTGAAAAAGTCAACCGGACGTTGACTTATGAGTTAGAGGACTCGGATGTGAGTTCCGGTGGTTCGGTTAGCTTCGGGAGGTGATTTATGACTTAGGAGTGTGATCGGAATTGGTTTTGGAGGTCCCATGTAGAATTAGGCTTGAATTGGTGGAGTTAGTATTTTAGCGATTTCCGGTTGTTAGGCGAGATTTTGATCCGAGGGTCGGAATGGAATTCCGAGAGTTGCTATAGCTTCATATGGTGATTTCAGACTTAGGCGTATGTCCGGATTTAAAATTGGAAGTCCGTAGGACAATTCAACGCATTTTGGCGAATGTTGGAAAATAGAAGATTTTTGGAAAGTTTGACCGAGGGGTTGACTTTTTGATATCGGGGTCGGAATCCAGTTTTGAAAAAGTCCATAGGTCCGTTATGTCATTTATGACTTGTGTGAAAAATTTAAGGTCAATCGGACTCGATTTGATAGGTTTCGGCATCGAATGTAGAAGTTGGAATTTATTAGTTTCATTAGGCTTGAATTGGGGTATGATTCGTGTTTTTAGTATTGTTGGATGTGATTTAAGGCCTCGACCAAGTCCGTAATATGTTTTAGGACATGTTGGTATATCCGGACGGGGTCCCGAATGGCTCGGGTGAGTTTTGGGTGGTTAAACGGACTATTTCATCTTTGGAAAAGATGAAAAAATCTGCAGAAAATTGCAGAAAAAAAAACTGATGCGTGTAGTTCTGTTTGGAAGCTGATATCTTGCAATCTATAAGGAATCAGAAAAAGTGCAAAACATGAAAGTTGTATCCCTTTGATTCTAGTTTCCAGAATGATAAACCATCCATCATTTGGACATATGTACAGAAAGTTAAGATAGATTAAAGTTGACTGGTAATGCTGTTGTTTTCCAGGCACTGTGCATGGCAGAAATTTCTGCTGCACAGGACCGACTTTGGAAGCTTATATCTCATAATTTTTAAGGAATTTGGAGATGATCCAAATATAAAAGTTGTAGACCTTGTATTCTAGTTTCCATAAAGTTAAACCATTCATGATTTGGATATTCTATGAGAACTGGATGATTGATCGAAGTTGGCTGGCGGAGCAGTTTTGACAGAATTTCTTGATGCACTTTAGAAGCTCATATCTCGGAATATATAAAGAGTTATGTAGTGTACAACCTATCAAATGAAAGATCTTCGAGTCTAGTTTCTAAATACTCAAACCGTTGCTCATTTGGATATTTCCACAAGGAGTTATGAGTGTTTTAATAGAAGGTGTACAGCAAGGAAAAATAATAAGAGGATGTACAACCTGCACTCAGCGCAAGGTACAACTCCATGAAGCTTGGGCAGAATGTTTTAAGCCTTCTTTTGTCCGCGATTTTGGGTATATTTTCACCCATAGTTGCTCATTTTTGGAGGTTCTTGGAAGAAATTAACGAGAGATTCAAGGAGAATCGATTGGAGGTAAGAATTTTGGACCTAAAACTCGTTTATATTATGAAATCCACATAGAAAATTATTGAAGTCTTGCTAAAAATAGAAGAAATAGGGCTTGAGATTATAAAATTTTAATTGGGTATTTGGAGGACCATTTGGGGTCGGATTTGAGAACTTTTGGTATGTACGAACTCGTGGGGAGACAAGGAACCCGTTGATGTAAAAATTTTTGAATTTCGAGATGTGGGCCCGGGGCTCGGGTTTTGCCGAATTGGGAATTTCTTGGTAATTCTGATTGTTTTTGCTTGGGCTTTGTTCCCTCAACATATTGTGATGTATTTGTTATGAATTTGGATAGATTCGACGCGCGAGGAGGCCAATACAAAGGGCAAGAGCGTCGGGCTAAGGACTTAGCCGAATTCGAGGTGAGTAATACTTGTAAATGACGTCCTGAGGGTTCGAAACCCCGGATTGCACCTCATAGTGTTGTGATGAGGTGAGATACTTGCTCGGTGATGGGCATGGGTTGTTTATGAATGGGGATTGGGACTTGGTCCATCCCGGTTGATAGTTTTTACTGAGTTCTTGACTGAAACTCAATTGATATTATTGTGATTGGGCTGATTGCCATGTTTGGGCTTCGCGCCGATTTTCTTA
>MCJB01035383.1:44953-69139 GCA_002018475.1 Nicotiana obtusifolia | reverse complement strand
ATGGATGTAAACCCTTCAGGGGTATTTAAAATGCTTTGAATCATTATTTGAACTTGGTTTTAGAAAACTAAATGATGGTTCATCAACTTGATTTTGAAACACATACGCTGTTTTCAAATGTTTGTTTTTAAATGGATCGGGTGACACGCCGTCACGAGGTATAGATTTGTATGGATGTAAACCCTTCAGGGGTATTTAAAAACGCTTTGAATCATTATTTGAACTTGGTTTTAGAAAACTAAATGATGTTTTCAAACGATTGTTATATATGGATCGGGTGGCACGCCGTCACAGGTCATGACTAGTGTTGACTAGTATGACTAGCATTGCATTGCATGAATGGATCGGGTGGCACGCCGCCACAGGTCATGACTAGTGTTGACTAGTATGACTAGTTTATATATATATTGCGCCGGAACCACCCACCGAGCGCGGGTACCCAGGGGATCGTGTGGCACGCCGTCACAGGTCATGGCTAGTGTTGACTAGCATGACTAGCATTGCATTACATTGCATGGCATAGCATCGCATCGCATTGCATTGCATTGCATAGTTGGTTTGTGGTTGTTCTGTTTACTTCACATAATTTTGTGGAAGGTAAAATGTGTTATTGTTCCGTGGTGGACTGTGTAATGATTTAAATATTTCTTATCTTCAGTTCTTATTTACTTTTATTACTCACTGAGTTGGAAGTACTCACTTTACTCCCTGCACCTTGTGTGCAGATTCAGGCGTTAGCGGTCCCACTCAGAGGTACTGAATATTACTACTGGACCGAAGCTTCAGAGATTACGAGGTAGCTGCTTGCGTCCGCAGCTCCGTAACTCTTTTCTTTTGTTGATTTTGCTTCCCTCAAACATTTGTACTTAAGATATTGTATTAGATATATTATCAGTAGGTCTTCTCTAGTGGCTCATGACTTTGTGACACCCCGATCTGAGGGCTGTAGTCGGGATGGTTTGCTATATGTATTTTCATCCGCAAATTACTCTTATTAAAACATATTTATATTATCTTCGTGTTATTTAAATGTTTGAGCGGAGTTGGATTGGTTCGGCTGGCCTTGTCTTCATGAGAGGCGCCATCACGACCGGGATGGGATTTTGGGTCGTGACACTCACCGTTTATTCTGCATTTCTTTTCCTTAATTTTCTCAAGCTTTTCAGATATTCCTTCAGAAAAAAATATTAAAAGACTTTTAGCTATTTCCTTTATAGGCTATCTTCGTCGAGAATTCAAAGATTCGAAATCCAAATCATTTTCAAACACTTTTCTTATTACTTTCTTTATGATTATAAGTAACTGAAAAAAGTTAAAGAAAATATAGAATAGATGGTGAGAAATAAAATATCTTAGAAGATGAGAGAAACAGGAAATGAGAGGAAATGTAGGAGTGACGGAAGGAGGAGGGGTGGAAAATGTGGGTCCGCAACTGCCATTTGTCAAATAACTAATAGCCTCACATGACTTTTCATACTTGTGCGAGTCACGAAGTAAAAGTATTCCTCAAATTTATGTTTTGGTACTTGTAATGCAGAAGTCAATCTTTAGTCTGTTTGGATTTCAAGATCATAGTGAGGTGAATCCAATCTAGAATTTGGTCAATTTGAGCATCAAAATTTTATTGTCATACACACAAAACGATGTACTAGTTTAGTATATTCACTTGTTTAAATGCAATGACAGGAGAGGCGTAAAATTTAATCCAAACATGTACTAGGAGTGCTTGAGTTCCTATGTATGCCTTTTAATTGTGTCAAAGGCAACTTAATCTCAATGTAGTTACATTTGAATTTGATACAATCTTAATGTTTAAATGAACTTTCGAGCAAATCACCACCGAGGGATATGGTAGGCCTCCACGGCTCCACTCTTTAAAAGAGTCCCGGTTTCAAGTTCCGAGATGAAAACTCATGGTAGGGAAAAGTGCTCATTTCAGGTGACAAACAGAGATAAAATGATTTTTGAAAATGAATTATCGGCATCTCAAACTTTACTATCGGAATTGTGCTTTGAAAATTAATTTAAAGTAATCCAGTGAATCTATCTGTTGTAAATTCAAATTAATTGAGCAGGTGAATTGCGAATACAAAAACATAACACAAAAATTTCTAGCAATCTGCCAATCTCTTATGAGTAAGAAAACGATAATGGCTTGCGTTAAATATATGGTAGTTGAATAAAATTGATAGGAGTAGTACAAAGCTAGTTACTAAATACATGTTAGGCGTGCCAATACTATAGGAAAATAAGAAAGTCATCGTTATCATTATAGTACTAAATCTTCTAATCTTAATGAAGACAAATTTGCAATAATTACTTTATCTTTTAGAATTTTTGTGTTTAAGATATTATAATAGTTGAGATATCAGATATGGCACTGACGAATAAGATTAGAATGTAAAAAAACAAGATATGGATGAGCTTTGGATTTTTGTATGCTAGTTCTAAAAGTAGCACTTAGACGTAATCGACTTTAAATTATTGTGGGAAATTACATCACAAAAACAAGTGATAAAACAGTAAGTTCGATAGTACTCTGGTGAATCACAATTCACTTTAGTACAAAGGATTTTCTCCTTTGTTGGATTTACGATATCTTAATTTTAAAATCTTGTTAGTGAAAGAGTTCTCTTTTGCTCTAGCATTAAATTTACACAATCACGTCCGATAATAATGAAATTTCTTTACTCAAGTTTGGCTCGATGAAGACTAAAGTCTAGTGTTAGAGAGATGTTTAGGTGAAGATTAATTCAAGTCAAAACAAAACCTACCCCTAATTAACAAGCAAATGATATAACTATATTTTACTTACAATGAATGCAAATCCAAATTTTGTTTCCCGAATGTAAATCCAACTTAAGTGACCAAATTTGAAGATGCAAACTAGTTATAACGATTCGGTTACAAAGATAGGTTAAAGTGGAGGTGATGAACTAATAAGTCCATTATTTATTTGGGAATTTTACCTTCCTATGTACTATTTGGAATCTTACTATCCTCGCTATTCAAGCTTCAATTTAATTACATGCTCATATACAATTTACCAATTATATACAAATAAATTTTATATTAGGTATTGAATAAAAAAATATCAGTTATTTCCTTATCCCTTTATACTTGCCCCTCTCTCTCTCTCTCTTTCTCTATCTCTATCTCTATCTCTCTCTCTCTCTCTCTCTTCGTCTCTCTACTCTCCTTCTCTGTTTTTTTTCCTAATTTTTCTTCATTTGATGTTCTCTGTTTTTTTATGCTTTCTTGTTGTATAGAGTTTAAATGGAATTCATCAATGGATTTCAATCATTTTAACTTAGCAATTTCCTTTCATGTTGCATAATTAGTGTTCAAATTGAAATTGTCAATCAATAAATTTTGAAGGTGTTTGACTTTCCATCATTGACAGCCATTAAAAAGCTTTGAAGCTTTGAAATCAAATTTGGGTTTTCAAAAATCATTATTTGTTTGGATTGAGTGTTGTTGCAAACAATTGAGAATATTGTTTGGAGTTTATATCTCAATTTTGAGGGTGTTTTCGTGAAGATTAGACTTGATTTTGGCTGAATTTCAGACTGAAACTCGAAGAAGAAGAAGAAGAAGAAGAAGAAGAAGAAAAAGAAGAAGAAGAAAAAGAAGAAGAACACATGACATACAATATACGTACGAAATTGTAGTAAAGTTGTATTATAATTGTATGTAAATTGTATTCTGTTGTAGTTATATATATATATTTTATTTGAATGTTATATGAAAGTTGAAAAATAGTTGTTTAATGTATGAATTGTTGTATAAAATTTGTATTAGTTATCAATACTATCTTTTTACATAAAGTTGTTGATATGTATCAAAATTGTATTCAGAGAGTAAGTTTTGATTGGAATTTTAGAGATAAAGAAGCACACACCACAGACAAAGTATATACAAAATATATACAAAAGACATATTATATATTTGTATAAAAATTATATTTAAGTTGTACGATATTGTAGTTGTATTTAATTAGGTAGAAATAATATATGAAAGTTGTAGATAAGTTGTAAATAAGTTGTATAATATATAATTAGTTGTATGAAATTTATTTTTACTATGTATAAATCAGATACAAAATATACAAAAGACATATTATATAAAATTTATACAAAAATCGTATTTAAGTTGTATGATATTGTAGTTGTATTTAACTGGGTAGAAATAATGTATGAAAATTGTGGATAAGTTGTAAATAAGTTGTATAATATATAATTAGTTGTATGAAATTTGTTTTTACTATGTATGTTGTTGTAGATATTCAAATTTGCATTAAATTTGTAGGACATTTGTTTTTAATTTGTATGTTGGTGTACCATATATTGTTCTTTTCTCAGTTGATTTTATCTTCTCTGAAGTCCGAGGAGATACTAAATTTTGTTTAGCCGCAACATTCTATATAGGTTTTTTGTCAATCTGCTTTTGGAGACATTACATTCTTCTGGCTGTCTAAAAATTTCAGTCTTTGATTCTTGCTTATTGATGAGATGATCTTTTTCTCCGGTGTGTCGATTTATGATGCCCTATCAACTATTGATGTTGATATTACTTTCTGTTTGGACTATCAACAAAAAAAAATTATTATATTACTGTAACACATTAATGATCGCAGAAATACTTTTAATGCACCGAACCTAAGTGCTTATTAAATTGGAAGACGACATGTTGAGTTTGTAATTGGTAATTTGATTTTCTATTCACTACACATGAATTAGGCTTCAAAGAATACCAGCTCACCCACAATCAGCAAGATGATTGATTTGTTTTCTTTGATTTTTCCCAGGTGGATATCTTATAGTGTTTGGCTCGATAACATTGTCAATGATTGGGGGATCAATTGTTGTTCTTAATTGGTACGTATTTTATTCTTGTTATACTAAAAGTTATCAGAAGTAAAACTAAACTTAATATAAATACAAAAGGCAGAGCAATAGGGACGACGTACATTTCTTTATCATACTTACTCTTCACTGTTTTCTCCCTTTTTATTTCTGGGATAAGATTCAATTTCTTTAAATATAAGTTCGATGAGGAGAAAAAAAGGAAGAGGGAAAAAAAAAAAAACAAAAAGGACGTAATTAAATTTCTTGATTGAAGGCACTAATAATGAATTGAAAGTCTTTTAAGGTGGAATGTATATAATTTGTAAGTAATTCTTATTTAGGACGGGTAATATATAAAATTAAAATAATTTTGATAAATAAATTTTAAATATTATATATAAATTAAAAAAAAAACCCTATTTAATTTTGCCAATTATGAGTATCTGTCAAGTCTAAATGTTGGAGTAACTTTATTTCTGTGATGGTCTAATGTCAATATTCACTAATTAGTGATGAAACAACCAGAAATGTTTAATACGTTTCGGAGAACGGCTTAAAGCGAAAAAACCGGATAACATTATACATAAGTTCTTATATTTTAAGTTTTAACTAAGAAAACTTCATTTAAAAATATTCACAAAAATATTTTTAAATTTTCAAAACTAAACACTCATACGAAATAAAGAAAATTAACACAAAACGAAATCAAAATAAAACTTTTTTTTTCAAGTCCAGATGTACATTTTCTTTTTTCCATAATGGTGATATCAGATCGATTTATGCGTATCTCCAGGGGCAGCTCAAGCACATATATAGCTTAAAGCCAAAATTTAATATGAGGCCTACATTTTTTTAAAAGGTTATAATATATATTTTTATTTAAAGTTAATTTTTCTAGGTTTTGGAGATGTAAAGTTATTAATAAATTTTTTATAATCGACTGAGGAGGAAGAACTGGTAATAGACACAAAATCATCCATTCTGGCAAGAATAACATACGCTCGAGATTTTTGGCTCAATTATTGTGAAGAGACATCTAAAATAATTAGTCTTGGATAGCGAGCCTCCCACTGGGGCCCACTATGCCAAAGCAATCGATATTTCACGATCAAGGGTGTAATACTCTTTGTAGTTGCGGTCCGTGCAGGTCCAGTCTAGTCTACCTTTCCATCCACACTATGTAATCTAGTATCCTTATGCATGAAGAGCAAATAGAGCTTTTGCACATTTTTGTTAATCCATGAACAGAATCTATACATCTCAATCGGAACTCGGATACCACCTGCGCCAGTTCTTTGGTTATGTCTGGAAAGATCGAAATAAAATAACCACAATTTTAGGTGATTGTTCCAGAAGAAATGAAACAAAAGATATGGTAGAGCTAGGACACCGCGTTCCCGAAGGCACCCCTATCTTTCAAGAGGATTCACGGCATGTCAAGCCCTAGGCTCTCCTATTCGGACTTCCCCAGAGCCTCCGGTAACAAGTAGATCTACGCCAAGAGAATTAGTATTCTCCGGGAAAAGAAGTTCACGACCTGTGGAACAATTAGGAGATTCTCTAGAAGAAATACGGGGTTCTACTTCCCGAAAGTGTGCTAATCCCTATGTTGTGTGGAGCTGAGTATCTTCTATACGCGAACGAAAGGTACGAAATAGATCAGATTGATAAAAAGATTGAAAAATCATCACAAACCTCCCTTATTTCATCATTATTTGAAAAAAATTTGATAGTTAAAGATCACTTTTGATCATCTTAGAGAAACTCCCATCGAAGTTCACTATGAATCTTTTATGAAGAGAATGAATCTTTTTCTCGAAGAATCAGAAAAAAATGGGTCTGGATCTCCTGTAGTGATGAATTTGGCCAATTTCCAAATTCAATTCCGTGACTTTAGGGGCTATCTTTCAAGTGTGCGACTAAAGTAGCTTGTTGGAACCCTAGAGTTAGTCCACGGGATTTGATTCTACGGAAGGAGTCACTTTCCTCATAGGAGAAAGGGTGCGCATCTGAAGCGAGTTTTCAAGAACCTGCTCGAGAGATAGCTGTCCATACACTGATAAGGGATGTATGGGTCAGTCATCCTAAAATTAGGATTCATTCTCATGTTATGATCTTCTACATCCCGGGTCTTCCCGTTCTATCTTGGATCATCCATATAATATACAAAAAGAAACTCCAGATAAATTGAAATAAATAATTGTTCCGATGAAACCTTCTCGTCTACCGTACAGAGTCGATTATTCAGGACGTTATGTCATTGTTGTGGGTCCCACCTACGGTTCGGAGGCCGAGCCCCAACTTCAGAAATACCTGATCTGGAGATAAAAATTTTCGAAGAATTGATTGAGTTATTAACATGTAACCGCGCGCGAGCGGTGGTGGACGAAGCGGAAGCGAGAATGTCGGCCAACTATGGTACACTTCTCTTTCTAATAATTTCTTTTCAATTGATAATATAGCCAGCTTAATTAATTTTTTTAAGAAGTTATTGATCTTAAATAAGATTATATCCATTTTAATTTTAAAAAACTTCTTTCCGATTGAGGCAATTGTTATAGGAGCCGTTAACATAAGTATTTGGAAAAGAATCAAATTTTTTATTTGATTAAGTATATCAATTAGATTATTATCTCCTACTAGTAATATTTTCTTAACACTTTTAAAATCCTATAAACTTATTTATAAATAATGGGGCCCCCTAAATTTGGGGGTTTAAGGCATAAGCCTTATTAGCTGTAACATTAGAGCCGGCCATGCATATCTCGACTATTTCATTAGGTACCTGCTACATATATTCTCTCAGTACAAGTACTAAATAACTCTGCAATCTTAACCTACCAAAGCTTAGAAAATTAGGATAAAACCACACAAAAAAAAAAAAAAATCTCTGCTGAAATTTAAATATTGTTCTCCTCTAATATTTATCACGCTTATTGACCACAAGATCATATTCTTGATTTCCTAAACGTCAACTATACTTTGCAATTTGGAAAAACATTACTCCTAATTAAGAAAAAGAAAAAGTGATTACGAATCCAGGCATTTAGAGAGGGTGGTAACTTGGGAAAACAGATCGTAATAGAAGGGACACGTGAAATCACATGGAGCCAATCTTCGAATGGGAAGTCACATGGTGATTTGAAGTGGTCCATAATCCAAGATATTCACTTAAAACCAAGAGGGAAGATACGAAGAAAGAAAACACAAAAGAATGGGCACATTATGGGTAGACTACTGCACGTCTTTAAAGGGACAACCCACTTCATTTCTGCTGCTAAATGTGCTTTTTCGTGCTCAAGTAATGTCAATTTTTTTTTTCAAATACTAGTGAAATTTGCAAAATAAAAAAAAATTAGATCCTCAAGGCGATCTCAAAAAAGTGACTGTATGGGGTCAAACTCGGACCGCTTGCGTATGGATAAATCGAGCTCGAGTTTATACAGTTGGTATCAATCATAACTACTGCTCGATAGGCCAGGATCGAGGTATCAAAGATCAAAGGTCGAGACCGAACAACATCGAATCGGAACTCGAAGCCATGATACCCGAGATGAGTTTGTCGAGGTCGATTATGGAAAATATCCTAGGGTAAAATTATCAGATTTGCATAACGAAAGGACCGAAAATTCCGTGATATGTAAATATCTCGGAGGGAATCACGGCGTCAATCAACAAGACCGTTGAAATCAATAAATCAAGGGATATTTTACCTTGTAAATAGGTTGTTACCTTGTATAAGAATTATCCCCCTTCTATATAAAGGGGCAATGCAATTGTAAAAAGCATCTCACGATTCAATTGTCAAAATATAGAAAAGAAGTCTGTTTTATTATCTCTTTATTCGTTTGGTTCACATTTGTTCATCTTGAAGAAATCAATCAAGGCCAAGACTATTCAAGGCTTATGGTTTGCATTTTTTCCCAATTTATTTACTGACTTTAATCTCTGTTTTATTCTTCATTATTTGTATCAAATCAAATCACGTGTTCTTAAAACCACGTACAAATTTAATTGTTATCCGAAGCCAAGGGTAAACAGTTTGGCGCCCACCGTGGGGCTAAGGATAATAGTGAGTGTTTGATACAATTTTCTATCACACAAATTATTTTACACTTGCTTTGTGAAGTATCTCTGATTTCAGGTTACAATACAGCTATATCGCATTCACAATCTATGCTTTTGTACGTCGATAATGAATTTGATCATCAAGGTGAAAACAACAACATAGCACCCTGATGAAGTTCCGGTCGACGCTAATTCACAAATGGCGGTCGATGTAGATCGAACTACTGGTCCGTTAAACAATATTAGTAGAGAACACCGATCGACAACTCAAGGTCCCCAAAACGATGAAGGGGACGGGATTAGTCTCAGAATGATCTTTAACATGTTGCAAGCCCAGCAAGCAGCCATTGCTCAACTACAAAATCGAAGCCAAATATCGAACAAAGTTGAGTTCGGCCCTTCTCGGGGAACCATTCCTGAGAATGAACCAGTCGCAGAGGAGCCGAATGAAGGCAGATCGAGGGCAAACTCCAGGATCATGAGAATGCTCGAGGGATTAACCAGACGAGTCAAGTGTAGCGAAAAGAAAATCGAGGCTAACGACAAAAAGGTAGAAAAGAAAATGGCTAGAAACCTTGTCAAAGGGGGCCATGACATGGTATCATAACTTACCCCGTAATTCCATTGACTCTTTTGCTATGCTTGCAGATTCCTATGTAAAAGCACATGCAGGCGCTATCAAAGTGGAAACACGGAAGTCGGACCTGTTCAAAGTCAGATAAAAAGATAATGAGATGCTCAGAGAATTTGTATCTCGTTTTCAGATGGAGTGGATGGACCTGCCACCAGTCACTGACGATTGGGCTGTTCAGGCCTTCACCGAAGGGCTCAATGCTCGAAGTTCAAAGGCTTCATAGAAACTTAAACAAAATTTGATAGAATATCTACCCGTCACATGGGAGGATATACATGACCGATACCAATCGAAGATCAGAGTCGAAGATGATCAATTTAGAGCCTCTTCGGGATCTATTTATCCCGTCAGGACTCATGATAGGGTTCGAAGGGAGATTTATCATGAACCGAGACTGAATAGAGATCGGCATCGGCCATATCATGGGGATAGAAAAATCACTACAGTAAGGCAGGACTCCCCGAGACGCGTAAGGAGAAACGATCAAGGTTGGAATAACCGAGGGCCCATGATGAAAGGCAATTTCGAGAGAACCACCGGTCACCAAGAAGCACCGCGATTATCGGAATACAATTTCAACGTTGATGCGGCTACTCTCGTATCAGCTATCGGTTGCATCAAGGACACTAAGTGGCCTCGACCGTTACAATCGGATCCGGCCCAAAGAGATCCTAATTTGATATGCAAATATCATGGTACACACGGATACAGGACAGAAGATTGTCGACAATTAAGAGGGGAGGTGGTAAGGTTGCTCGAAAACGGACATCTTCGAGAATTTTTGAGCGATCGAGCGAAGAATCATTACGGAAACAGAAATAAACAAGAAAACCAAGAAGAGCCGCAACACACGATTAATATGATTATTGGCGGAATAGATGCACCCCAAGGTCCGATGCTGAAGCGCACCAAGATATCCATCACCCAGGAAAAGCGCACTCGAGATTACGCGATGGAGGGAATCTTACATTTTAGCGAAGAAGATGCAGAAGGGATTATGCAACCTCACAATGACGCACTAGTGATATTTGTGCTTATACACAGGATTAAAGTAAAGCGTGTATTGGTCGACCTAGGCAGTTCGGCCAACATAATCCGATCATGGGTTATAGAACAACTCGGTCTGACGGATCGAATTGTCCCTACAGTCTGAGTACTCAATGGGTTCAACATGGCGTGTGAAACAACCAAAAGCGTGATAACGCTGCCGATAAGCACTGCCGGTACCATTCGAGAGACGAAGTTTGCGTAATCGGTGGAGACATGAGGTACAACACTCTATTCGGGAGACCATGGATCCATGATATGAGAGACGTGCCTTCGACACTACACCAAGTACTGAAATTCCCATCATCCGATGGAATTATATCGATTTACGGGGAGCAACCGGCTGCGAAAGAAATGTTCGTAGTGGAAGAAATAACACCAGTACCAGCAGTTCCTTCACAAAAGGTCGAGAACAAGATGAAATAGCAATCACAGACATCATCCTCGACAAATGTAGATGAACAAGTGTACTCGAGGATGACGACTACGGAATCCCCAGGTCATTCATCAGTCCCGATGAATCCGATGCAACCAAATCGACAATTGAAGAACTCGAGCAAGTTTCACTCCGAGAAGACTTACCATATCGAAAGGTATACCTGGGCTCGGGCCTAAGCTCCGAGCTCAGGACAAAACTTATCCAATTTCTTATAACTAACGAAGATTGCTTCACTTTGTCCCACCTTGATATAACAGGTATACTACCTAAGATAACAAGTCACAAGCTAAGCCTAGATCAGAAGTTTCCACCGGCCAAGTAAAAACGGAGGCCTCAATCCGAGATCAAACACGCGTTCATAAATCACGAGAAATAAAAAATCGAGGCGGAAACCTAAGGTGGGCGATTGAGGCGATTTGCGATAATCATCAAACAGATTTGCGTCGATCTATGAATGCGATGGTCGGTGAACAATAAAAGCAAGCTTCTCTGTTGCACAATTGTATCCCTTCAGCTCTGCTTCGGATTTTCTGTGATTTTAGGGATTTAGCGATGCAAATTTGAGCAGCCATGGCTGTCGATATCTCTCCCCAGCATTTGGCTGTGGGAGAGACAAATCCAATCAATAGTGTAACAGCTTATAACCCCAATCCAAAACAATCTTACACAGCAACGATTCATAAAAAACAATCAGCTGCGACGATATCGAAAATAGAACTCTGTCCAGTTTCTGTCATCCATGGAGAACCTACTATGGAATTCACCATGGATGAAGTAAATAGTTCACTCGAGAAGAAGGACTGCACCAAGCTGTCGTTTTGAAGTTTTCTCATGGAAAACCAGAAATGCAAGAGATTCGGCGATTGTTCTCGATGCAATTTGAAGTGCAGGGAGGCTGTAACGCCGGACTGCTTGAGTTTCGACACCTACTGGTTCGTTTCGATTTATATACTGACTATGTCTAGTTCTTGAAGAAATCGACTAGATTTCTTAAATCCAAAGGAGCTGAATATTTTTTCAGAACCTTTACATGGACTTTTCAGTTCAATCCGAAAGAAGAAACATCCAAGGTTGTCGTGTGGATCTCACTGCCATCCTTGCCACCTAATTTCTTTGCAAAAAAATCCTTACTGTCTATCGCCTCTGCTGTGGTAAAGCACTTGCAATAGACAAGGCAACACAAGAGAGAACTAGACCGAGCACTGCTAGGGTCAAGGTTCTGCTCGATTTGTTAAACGACCATCCGAACAAGGTTAAGTTGCGCATCATCGACAAAGCTGCTGGGAAAGCTATTGCTTATTACCAATAGATTATTTATGACAATCTGCCGAAGTATTGCTCTTTTGCAAACATCAAGGGCATGATGAAAAATCTTATCGATTTGTGAAAATAAAATCCGTAGAGGAAGGCATCTGCAAAAATTTCTGATCACAAGCTGTCAGTGGCTAATATGAGTAATGTTGAGCAGCTAAAAGGGGATGCGAGAGACCTTTTGACTGCCAAAAAAGCTGCTCAAAGTGTGGTGCCAAAAGACCTTTTGAATGCCAACAGTAGCAAGTCACAGGAGCAGCACTTTGGTGTACACAGTGATGAGATTAATCGTGTAGGTAAAAGGAATATGGTTGCTGGTTTTTATCACAATACAGATGCATTGAATACTGGTGTATATCGAAAAGTAGCTGGGAATACTGCTACTGCTGTCAAGGATGATATAATACCAGCATATGCGAGAGAACTATTGAACTTTAAAAAAGCAGCTCAATCTGTGGTGCAAATACCAGAAAAACTTGCCAACAATAGTAAACACCAGGTGCCGCAGTTAGGTGTAGATAATAATGAGGTAAATCATGAAGGTGCTAGGATTGATGGTGTTTCTGAAAACAGAAAAGTTTCCAATGTTTTGATTCAAGGTGAACAGATTAATGATGCCATAATGGTTGTGAAGGGACAATCCAAACTTGCAAGAGATATTCCTGCTTCAATGATCTTTGTAAGGATGCACAAAGTTACTGCTGATGCTGTGCATGCTGTCGATGATCGACCTGCTGCTGTGGGAAAAACAACAAATACCAGACATGATGATGATGAACTTAATGTAGACCATGAAAAAGTATCATCTGAAGGGGAGCAGTTGGATTACACTGGTTCACTTGTTGAGTACCAGAACATTAGCAACAAAAACAATGGTCATGAGGCCATATCTAGGGAACCTGAAATTGGGATTAATGTTGACGCTGATAATGGAGAACATACCAATAAAAAGGATGAGATTTGGAACGAGGTGGCACACAGAAAATCTCATACAAAGAACACTGTCTCTCCAAGAATGCAGAACGCAGGTGTTCGACAAAATGCTCCCTGTTTGGTGAACAGATCAACTATGTTCGTATTTCTTGAACTTGATAGGGATGGACAACCTGAGGTAACTACTTTGGATGAAAATATGATGTCTAGAGAAATTGTTCAGCAACCCAGCAGTGGAAATGAAGACCAGGACACTGACCTTTTGGCTAAAGTATTGGGTGTTCACCACAATGCCTCAAAGAACAACTCAGTGGAGGAGATACCAGGCAATCTCAGTTCTCCAACACTGCAATTTTCCATTCCTCATGTTCAAAAGATTATAAATGATGCTCAGGCTGCTATGCTAAGGCATGCTAATATAGTAGGACAACCTTTAGTCTCTTTGAACACATCCGTCTTTGAAATTCCATCACAGTCGGAAGGTTCGTTTAGAGAGTAGGGAGGTGACTATGGGCAGTTGCTGCTGTCCACTGGAGTTAAGGAACAACAAGGGATTTACGGTGAACATGAGTATTTAACAAAGTGTAGAACTTGGGTTGATGAATTCGAGCATGAGGAAGATGAGGACTGGGGAGATGACGACGAGGAGGAGCTGATGGATTATGCTGCTCAAGTGAGTGAAGATGATGATCTGCGGTCATTTGTTTCACCCTCAATGCCAACTGGTAGTAAGAGCAAGCTTAATTTGAATGCTCCTGCATTCATTCCCAATAACTCAGCTATGTCAAAGCATGCCTCAGCTACACCTACAACAAATGGGCAGCAGCAGCAGCAGACAACAAGCATGCCACAGATACTCAATGCAGTAAACCATGTAAGAGCTGGGCAGAAGCAGCAGCAGTGCACCTGTAACACTTTCAACTGAAGAACATCAACAACAGCAGCAGAATCAGCACCAATATCACAGCAACAGTCAACAGAGTCAAATATTGGACTCGACGATTGAGCAGTGTGAATTACAAAAAAGAGAAATAGAGCAACAGCAGCAGCAAATTTGCACCAGCATTGCAACTTCACTTACCAAAGCAGACCAGCATAAGAATGAAAGCAGTCCCCGCGAAGGTCAGGAGCAGCAGCAACTTACCACTGACAGCGCAACACACTCGATGGCAGTGATTTCACTGGAGGCACAATCTGTCACGAAGCAGCAACAATACATAAGCAGTCAGTGATCTCTTATTCAATAAGAAAAACAAACCCAAAGGCTACTGAAACTGGACAGCAGCAGCTATAGCAGCAGCAGTAACTGACCCCAAGCAAGCCAGTGCACTCAAAGGCAGTAACAAATACAAAATCTGGGGATAATGCAGAACTTAAAGTTTCTGGGAAAAAGCACACTGCCAAGAAGAGGCAAGAACCATTGTCAATGCTTGCACAAAAGTTAGCTCGTCAACAGTTAGAGCTCAACTTACGTGCGGGGATCTATGTCGAAAGAGAGAAAGATGAATTGTATTGTGAACATTTAGAGCAGCCTCGCACAACCAGTCAACTGGTATTTTCGACTCTCCTTCAGATACCAGTTGTTTACAAAGAAGAAGAGGAAATGTTACAACGACGTCGTGGTAAGGATGCTATAACAGATGGTCTTTCACCTGAGCACAATGGACAATGTCCGCAATCTCATTCAAGGAATAACAGTTTGGACGGCAAAGAGAATGAGGAGGTAAACGTTAGGCGACTCCCAATGAGAGTTGCTAAGCAAAAACAGGTTATCTCAACCGCGTCCAAGATGTCCACCCATTCGAAGAAGAAATCATGATTTTCGAATATATTCTGAAGAGGCGGGAGGAGGAAGATAAAGATTTCCAAATAGAAGAGATTACAAGAATAGAAAAGGAGGGACAACACTCTAATTTGTACTACTTTCTATTATATCTTTTTATAAGCATAATCATCTATAATATCATCATAGAGTGTATTATAAACTCTATGATGATCATTAAGTATTTGGTTCTTTTCAGTTCTTTCTTTTTACATGTGTGCTAATATGTGAGGCTTTTATTTGCCTTAATAGGATTTGTAAGGTAAGGTTTAGCTCAGTATGTGTTTGCTTGCATATAGGCGACATTACTCGAGCTTTTGTCCCCCTTACTTGTGCTTTTCCTTTGCGGTTTGATTTATTATGAATAAAATCTTATAATTTGTCCCTAAAAAAAACACGCGTTCATCAAGGATGAGGTAACTAAACTTCTAAAGATAGGGTCCATTCGGGAGGTTAAATACCCGGAATGGTTAGCAAACGTAGTAGTAGTCCCTAAAAAAGGGAATAAACTAAGCATGTATTTAGATTATAAGGATCTGAATAAGGCATGCCCAACAGATTCTTTTCCTTTACCCAACATCGATTGTATGATCGATGCTACCGCTGGCCATGAGACCCCTAGCTTTCTCGATGCTTACTCTGGTTATAACCAGATACGAATGGACCCGACTGACCAAGAAAAAACATCCTTCATCACTAAGTATGGCACATACTGCTATAACGTTATGTCATTCGGGTTAAAAAATACAGGAGCCACTTACCAATGCCTAGTAAACTGAATGTTTGAAAAACAACTACTAAAACGATGGAAGTTTATATTGATGTTATGCTAGTTAAGTCCCTGCGACCAGAGGACCATTTGAACCATTTGCAGGAAACATTCGAGAGGGCTCAGGCAAGTTCCTCGAATTCATGGTCTCGAATCGAGGAATAGAAATCAACCCCGAAAAGATCAATGCTATCGAGGACATCACAATTTTAGATAATGTGAAGGCTGTACAAAAGCTGACAGGCCGTATAGCCGCTTTGGGACGCTTTATTTCAAGATCATCCGGTAAAATCCATCGATTTTTCAACCTATTGAAGAAGAAGAACAACTTCTCATGGACACCGGAGTTCCAACACGAGTTAGAGGAGCTTAAAAGGTATCTGTCTAGCCCACCCTTGCTGTATACACCAAAGACAGGTGAACGACTGTACCTCTACCTTGCTGTCTCGGAAGTAGCGGTAAGTGGAGTTCTAGTTCGAGAGGAACAAGGTACGCAATTTCCAATTTATTACGTTAGCAAAACCTTAGGTGAGGCTGAAACTAGGTGCCCTCATTTGGAAAAACTGGCACTCGCTTTGTTGAGTGCCTCCAGGAAACTGAAACCTTATTTCCAATGTCATCCCATATGCGTCGTAACGACTTACCCGTTAAGAAGAATAATGCATAAGCCCGAGCTCTCCGGCCGATTGGCCAAATAAGCTATCGAAGTAAGTGGGTATGATATCGAGTATCGACCCCGAACCGCCATTAAATCTCAGGTGTTGGAAGATTTCGTCGCTGATTTTACTCCATCCCTAATACCCGAGGTCGAAAGAGAACTACTGGCTGGATCTGGGACTCCTTCGAGAGTGTGGACCCTGTTCACAGATGGTGGCTCGAACGCGAAGGGATCAGGGCTTGGTATTGTGCTAAAGCCCCCAACCGGTAACACAATTCGACAGTCTATCAAGATTGTGAAATTAACTAAGAATGAAGCAGAATACGAGGCTATGATTGCAGGCTTAGAGCTAGCCAAATGCCTGGGAGCGAAAATAATCTAAGCTAAGTGCGACTCCCTTCTTGTGGTGAATCAAGTCCACAGAACTTTCGAGGTCAGAGAAGGACAAATGCAGAGATATTTAGACAAACTACAAGTTACACTGCATAGGTTCAAAGAATGGACCTTACAACACATACCTCGAGAGCAAAACACCGAAGCCGATGCCCTCGCCAGTTTGGGATCATCGGTCGAAGATGATGAGATTGAATCCGAAAAGGTCATACAACTCATGAGGTTGGTAGTGGAAGAAAGCCACGCGGAAATCGATACGACGAGTCTGACCTGGGATGGAGGAACAAATACATAGAATACCTAAGCTCCGGTAAACTCCCCTCAGATCCAAAGGAATCAAGATCCTTGCGCACAGAGGCGTCTCGATTCTGTTTATCTGATGACGAAACTTTATTTAGAAGAACGTTCGGTGGCCCCCTCACGATATGCCTGGGACCGGGTGACACCAATTATATTTTGAGAGAAATTCACGAAGTCACTTGTGGGAATCATTCCGGTGCCGAGCCCCTAATCCGAAAAATAATCAGAACCGGTTGTTATTGGATCGACATGGAAAAGGATGCGAGGGAGTTCGTTCGCAAATGTAACAAATGTCAAAGACATGCCCCGATGATCCATCAGCCCGGGGAAACCTTGCATTCGATCTTATCCCCATGGCCGTTCATGAAATGGGGAATGGACATCGTTGACCCTCTTCCCTACACACCAGGTAAGGCTCAATTCATTCTTTTTATGACTGATTATTTCTCCAAATGGGTGGAAGCGCAGGCATATTAGAAGGTTAGGGAAAAAGAAGTAATCGAGTTCATTTGGGATCACATCATATGTCGGTTTAGGATGCCATCAGAGATCGTGTTTGGGAAATAGTTCGTCGGCAGCAAAGTGATGAAGTTCCTCGAAGACAACAAGATCAAAAGGATCCTATCAATGCCCTATCACCCCAGCGGCAATGGACAACCAAATCCTTCAACAAAACCATACTTCGAAATCTCAAAAAGAGGTTAACCGATGCGAAGGGAAAATGGAAAGAGATAATGCCTGAAGTCCTATAGGCGTATCATACAACCAAGAAATCTAGCACCGGAGCCACTCCCTTTTCCTTGGTGTACAGTGCTGAAGCTTGATACTGGTCGAAGTTGATGAACCAAGTATCAGGTTTCGCTATGCAACTGAGGAATCAAATCACGAGGCTATGAATACGAATCTGGAACTATAGGACGAAAGAAGAGAAGTTGCCCTCGTTCGATTGGCCGCCCAAAAACAAAAGATCGGAAGATACTACAACAGGAGAACCCTTCTTCGACATTTCAATGTCGGAGATTTAGTACTCAGGAAGGTCACACCCAACATTCGAAATCCGAACGAAGGGAAATTGGGACCGAACTGGGAAGGACCTTACTCCATCATAAAGATCACCGGAAAGAGATCATACAAGCTCGAAACGATGGACGACAAACAGCTGCCAAACAATTGGAACGTAAATCACTTGAAATGATACTACTGTTAAGGTATGATACTTCATTTTTACTTGTTTTTATGCTACATCGACAAATTAACACTCGCAGGTATCAAGTAAGGTAGCCTCAAATCGGAAAGTACGGGATGTTAGGATTGAAAGCACGTGTTGCACTCTTTTTTCCTTCGACTGGTTTTGTCCCAGATTGGGTTTTACGGTAAGGTTTTTAATGAGGCAACTAGAAAATGTGCTAACTTAGATTTAAAGACTGATCATGTATCGATGACAACAATATTCGGTGCTAAACATCGATCGACCTCAAATGTCGGAAGACTGCTTAGCTACTTCAATTCGGGGAAACATCTCAAAAATAAAAGATCATTAGGAATCGATGTAAGGGTCAAACGGTCAAAGGAACCGTACCCAAATAGATTGATCTATCCCCTAAATAAATTGTACAAGCACATGAATAAGAATAAAGATCTCTTGCACCAATATCCAGTCTCCGAGCCCAAGGGCCATTTTGATTTTCTTTGTTCAATCAAATACTGACATCACTCAGGGATTCATCCGAAAATCAAATTTAATCGAAGGGGAGTAAGACCTATGAAGGCAAACCCCAATTTTTAAAAGGCCAAGGCCGTACCGAGTTAACGAAACTCGAAGGGGAATAAGACCTACTAAGGAAAACCCCGATTTTTAAAAGGCCAAGGCCGTACCGAGTTAACGAAACTCGAAGGGGAATAAGACCTAGTAAGGGAAACCCCGATTCTTAAAGAGCTAAGGCCATACCAATTTAACGAAATTCAAAGGGAAATAAGGCCTACTAAGGCAAATCCCGGATCTTTACAAGGCTAAGGCCATACCGAATTAATCGAAGGAAAGAAAAACCTACTAAGGCATATCCCAGGATTGGCCAAGTCCAAACTGAATTCGAGGAACGGAAAATTTACCGAAATAAACCATCAGTTCTAATGAAAAGAATCAAAACTCAGCAATAAAAGAAGGAAAAGGAAAAAGAAGGGGGCTTTTATGAATATACAAGGTATGATTACAAAGGTGGAGACTTATTACATAATTAAATAAAAAAAGAAAAGAAAAAAAGAGAAGGTGCTTCATTACGAGTTCTCGGAGCCATCTTCCTCTGGAAAGGCTTATTTTCTGGCTTCGGCCTCGATCCTTTTGGCATCATCGATCTCAGCTGGTAGATCGAAGCCCCGAGCATGTATTTCCTCGAGAATGGATAGGCGAGTTTTCCACTTCGTGTAATCAACCAAAATCTTTGACTGACCTTGAGCAGCCTCGGCGTCGGCCTTGTACTGGGCCACCAACTCATCGGCCTCAACCTTGGTTGCAGCAGCCTCAGATTTCGCCATATGCAACTCGTTGGCCAAAACATCACAATCCGAGGAGATCACGCAAACTCGAGATTGGAGCATGTCAGTGCTCTTAGTCAGAGCCTCGATTCTCCCTTTTGCCTCCGTCAGTTGAGTTTCTGATGAAACTAACTGAGCTCGGAAGGCCTCATTTTCCGAAGCCAGCTGATCCATCCTGCTTCTCCATTCATTGGCTTCTGCTCTAGCCTCGCTTGCCTCGGATCGTAGTTGGGTTATTTGATCGAGTTGCTACCTCATCTGCTCGACTAAGCCAGAATTCTCTCTCCGTACAAAATCTAGTTCAGCCCGAAGGTTCGTCATCTCCCCTTCGAGCTGCTCACAACGCCCCGATTCTTCCCGTTGACGAAGAAAAGCCTCATGATGAAGCACCAAGGCCTGCAAACACGAAAGGAAATATGGCAGTTAGTCGAAGTTTTAAAGTACAAAATAATGAACACCAGATGAGACTCATCAGAAACTTACCTTATTCAATGCTTGTTGAGCTTCATTTAACAAGCAGGGTACGTCCACCTCATTCATCTTAGCCTGATCTTCTTCGATCACCAAACACCGAAGATAGCTAGTCACCCCTACAGGAGCGGAAAGGACCCTAGCATCTTCGGGAATGACGAAGGTTATGATTCGCTTCCGATCAGGATCTGAACTCGGAGCAGGAAATCTATCGACTAACTTCGGACCGAAAGAAACCTTGCTCGTACCGGTGGAAGGACTCTTCCTCGGTACTTCTAGATTACCGAGCCCAAAGGTATCCTCAGCAGATGTCAAATCCACGCCATTGAAAAAACCTCGAAAAGGGCCTTCCGGTACATGGCTTCTGCCCGGGGAATACCCTTTTGCGGCTTGGGCCTCGTTTAGGGTCGACTCCGAGAAAGAAGGGGAGTCTATCATTTCTATGGAATCCGAGATCCCCTGCGAAACCCCTCTCACATTGGCAGAAGCCCCAGTTCTTGCCCTCATCTTGAAGCCCTCGACTCGATGAAGGTGTGTTTCATTGGCTCTCTGCTCGGGGACTCCCCGTCCTTCAGTTCGAGACGGCTCGTTATCCAAAAGGTCGAAATCTTCATCTTTCTCGGACTCGTCTCTCAACTGATAAATTGAGTCCGAGGACAGAATCCGGTCATCGATGTTGCTCTTGGGCTTATGAGCTATCTTTTTCCTTGGTCTTTTTCTCTTGGGCTCAGAAGAACTGGGGACTTCTTTCCTCTTTTTCTCTTTCTCCTACTCTGAAGTAGGGGGGCTGGCAGGGAACCTCATTACCAGGGGATGTTAGCCTCAATTCAACGTCCTTTGATAGACCTACAAATGAAGAGTAAAGCAGATTAAAAATCAGTAACATAAGATGTAGAATTCAAACTTAATCGGTCTCACCATGATTTTGGCCTCCCATTGGCCCTTCGAGATCTCGCGCCAGGCATGTTCCGAATAGGTTCTTTGGGACACTACTTTTTTGACCCATTCCTTCAGGTGAGAAATCGCAGCCGGTGCACGAGATACAGCAACATCATGTGGAACTAGTTAGTGAAATAACGAAGGAAAAACATCGAACAAGTTGAAATATGGGGTAAGACTTACGGTTCATGTTCCACTTCTCAGGGAACGGCATGTCTTCAACCGGAATCAGGTCCGATGTTTTCACCCGAACGAATCGACTCATCCAACCTCGATCCCTATCCTTATCAATGCTCGAGAAGGGGTTTGCTTGCCCGGCGAGCAAGTTTTATTAATCCCCCTCGAAAAAGTCGGGGACTATATAACCGCAGGAGATGATCGACGGTGAAAGGGTGCCCGTCGATCTTATTTACGAAAAAGTGAAAGGGAAGGACTATTCTCCAGAAAGAAGGGTGGATCTGACCCAACGTTACCTCGTACCTTTTGCAAAAAGCAACAATAACAGGGTCCAAAGGGCCCAACGTGAAGAGATAAGTGTAAACACTCAAATAACCCTCCACGTGGGTGGTGATCGCCTCTTCCGGTGCGGGAACGACCACACATTTACCAACCCAACTACAATCTTCTTTGACCTTGTCAAGGATTTTGTCCGTAATCGAACAAATATACCTATTGACCGGTTCACACCGGCCCGGTACTGAAGAAGCATTATCTACTTTAAAGTCGGTACAGATCGAACACTCAGTCGGTACGAACACCTTCAAAGGAGGTTCGGTTACGATTTCTTCAACATCAACAAGCTGAGGATCTTCAGTTGGTTGAGAAGAAGAAGGGGTCTGTCTCTGAGGGACAGATTTAGAGGTTTTCGCCATTGTCAATTAGGAGATACAGAAGTTAAAAGATGCAGGAATGAGATAAGAATAAAAGGGAAAATAACTTGCGAGAAAGCTTAGAAAACTTGGAGAAGAGAATGATTCAAATGTTCAGATAGCGCAAACTCCTGAAACTGAAGATAGAGAAGGTTATTTATATCCCCTCAAAGGCGGCGGTTTGCGTCCCAAAGTGAGGGAGCATTAATTAACATGTACTGATGTTGCAGAGGTTTGTCCCAAGTTTGTCTCTGAAGAGACGTTTTCAATGCGTACCACGTACGTCACAGTGCCACCGTCATTTATCAATGTGATGGTTCGTTTCTTTTTATGTGACGCCCCGAATTTCGTGTCACACGCACCATAAGTACGTCACCATTTGACCTAATCAAAAAGTTGCGGCTCATGTCGTTTTTCATCATTACTTTTTAAAAAACGAGGGGACTATCTGTATGGGGTCGAACTCGGACCGCTTGCGTATGGATAAATCGGGCTCGAGTTTATACGGTTGATATCAATCATAACTACAGCTCGATAGGCCGGGATCGAGGTATCAAAGATCGAAGGTCGAGACCGAACAACATCGAATCGGAACTCGAAGCCATGATACCCGAGATGAGTTTGTCGAGGTCGATTATGGGAAATGTCCTAGGGTAAAATTATCAGATCTGCATGACGAAAGGACCGGAAATCCCATTATATGTAAATATCTCGGCGGGAATCACCGTCAATCAACAAGACAGTTGAAATCAGTAAATCAAGGGATATTTTACCTTGTAAATAGATTCTTACCTTGTATATGAATTATCCCCCTCTATATAAAGGGGCAATGCAATTGTAAAAAGCATCTCACGATTCAATTGTCAAAATATAGAAAAGAAGTCTGCTTTATTATCTCTTTATTCTTTTGGTTCATATTTGTTCATCTTGAAGAAATCAATCAAGGCCAAGACTATTCAAGACTTGTGGTTTGCATTTTTTCCCAATTTATTTACTGACTTTAATCTCTGTTTTATTCTTCATTATTTGTATCAAACCAAATCACGTGTCCTTAAAACCACGTACAAATTTAATTGTTATCCGAATCCAAGGGTAAACAGGGACTCCACATATATTTTTTCAATCACTGATTAATCAAGATTTTTGGGTGCAAAGCACTAATGGCCTTAGAGAGTGGTGTAGCCACACTATATTAAGGGTAGTTAAGCGAACATCCTTAGTCGAAATATTATATTATATGTAAGTTAAATATTACTTCATCTAGCTATATATTATATTTTAAACACCTTTAATATAGTTGAGTGCAATAATCCAGCAGTCCAAGGTATTCAAAGTGATGTGGGATGTGGTCTAAATGACTCTTTTTTAATCTAAAATATTCTTAATAAATATTCTTAATAAATAATCCACGTGGCTGGCATTCGACACACTACCCGAACGGAGAAAATAAAACTCATGATCATATATAAACCTTCTCTTATATGCATGCAAAAGCGTTTTGAAACATAAACATTTTAAACAATAAAATTCATGCATGAAGCTTAACATTTAAAATAATTCTTTTCATTAAACAAAAGACACAAAGGTAATTGTTTATTTATGCATGCTATTTGAGTAATCAAAACTTACAACACAAAAGAATAAACTACTATTGCCTATGAAATCTCTGTGATACAGAATGAAAAATAGTCTACCCTTTTTCTTTCTAGAACTCCAAGTATTCAAAATCTTGCACCACTTTCTCTCTCCCCGACCCCTTCTTTTTATAAAAAAAATGGGTTGTGTAGGCTTGGCTATGCAGGCTGCGTAGCCTACGTGGGGCTTGTGTAGCCTACACAGCTTAATCCTTCCCTTTACTTTCATTCTGTTTTTTTGCCTAAGTAGCTACGTAGGCTACGCATGGAGGCTATGCAAGTTTGCGTGGTATCCCTTCCTCCCTCATTTCTCATCCGTTGTAAGTTATGCTCATATCTATTCTATTTGGGGACCTTTAACCCTTATTACTGTCATGCCCAAGTATATTGTAATGATTTTGTTACTCTCGTGTGGGCCTGTACGTACTTTGACGTCTCGTTAATCATTCTTTTAAACTTCTATTAAGCTTGATTTAATTAAGAAAAATTCTAGGGCTTTACAATTCTCCCCCCCCCCCCC
>MCJB01035383.1:33988-44933 GCA_002018475.1 Nicotiana obtusifolia | reverse complement strand
CTCCAATCCCCGCTTAGAAACATTCACCCTCGAATAACAAACCGAAGTCGTATTTAAGAACAATGTTTCAACCTTAAGCCTCCTAACCATGACATCAATTTGCCTCCCATGGGTTCTCATTTTGACTAACTCTCTAAATTTTCAAAAATTTCGGCAGAGTCTCCTTTGTAAATATAACACTATCCCAAGATTTTTACCTTTCAGCCAACAACAAGAATACGATATACATAAAGTAACGCGGCTCCACACGGCTCGAAGTAAACATAATACACCTCTATATACCAACAAAATTTTAATATATCTTATCAAACACAAGTGATTACAATGCAAGTTTTAAAAAGAAATATAACACACATTAGTGCAATATTCAAGACTAAGCTTCATTTTCTTGAAATAAATAAGGCTATCTTTTCTCCATATCTTCCTCCACTTCCCCTGTTGTTTCTTCAACATCTTGGCTCTATCATAGCACCTTAATCGATGCTATCTCTTTTGTACTTAACTTTTGAACTTGTCTATCAAGTATAGTAATAGGAAGCTCTTCATATGTTAGTCCTTCATTTATCTCAATGGTCTATGGGGAAATGACATATAAGGTATCTCTCAAATACTCTCACACCTTTCATTGGTGATACTTTTAAGAAAATAAAGTCTCCCTCCTTAAAGGTTAACTTCCCACATTTGGGTATCTGGATCGGACTTTTGACGACTTTGACCATTTTGAGTGTCTTTTGGATCACTTTTACCTTTCCATGGCTTGGTGATCCATGTGGGGACCTAATTATTGGACTTCACCAACTTCAAACCAACTAGTAGGATATCTACATCAAGGTCCATACAATGCTTCAAACAGTGTCATTTGTATGCTCACTTGATAGCTATTAGTATAAGCAAACTCAATGAGCGGTAAATGGTCATATCAATTTTCCTTGAAGTCAATCACAGAGACCGGTAGCATATACTAGTATCTGAATGGTCCTTTCTACCTGACCGTTTGTCTGGGGATGTAAGGTCATACTAAGGTTTACTTGTGTATCCAACCCTATAAAGTGACTGCCAAAAATTCGCCGTGAATTGAGCACCTCTATCTGAAATGATAGAAACAGAAGTACCATGCAGTATGATAATTTTTCTAATGTAAAGTTGAGCACACTGCTATGTGGTGTTAGTTGTCTTGATTGGAAGGAAGCAGGCTAACTTTGTCAATCGATCCACAACTACCCAAGTGGAATCGTACTTGCAAAAAGATTTGGCCAATCCTACAACGAAGTCCATAATAATCTCCCAATTTCACCGTCAAATTTTAATATTCTGGGCTAACCCATTGTTGGCAGTTTATACACATGGAGGTGAACTCGGCTACATCTCTCTTCATATTATTTCACCAATGGACCTCTTTCAAATCTTGGTACATCTTATTATATAAACTAATCATTTCTTGATATTACTTAAGGATATCATTAATACATTTTCACTTACTGTAATTTTTATAAGTTAATCAAATGCTAATATTTTTTACAAATACCACTAATATACTTTAACTTAGTGTAATTATCAATGTACAAGCTAATCAATGAGTAATATTTCTTAAGGATTTTACTAATATACTTCTACTTAATTAGTGTAATTATCAAATATCAATGTATAGGCTAATGAATCAGTAACATTACTTAAGGATAATCCATTTTACTTAGTGTAATTCTCAATCTATAAGCTAATTACAACTACTACATTCTACTTAATGTAATTATCAATGTATAGGCTAATCAACTATTAATATTACTTAAGGATACCACTAATATACTTATACTTATTGTAGTTATCAATTTATAATATGAACAATCACTAATATTTCTTACGCATACCATTAATACACATCTACTTAATGTGCAATTATCAATATATAGGCAATATCAATCATTATATCACTTAGGGATATCACTAATTCGCTTCTACTTAGTGTAATTATTAATTTTTAAGCTACCACTAATATACTTCTAATTAGTGTAATTATCATGATTAAATTTCTACTTTGTGTAATTATCAATGAATATGCTAACATATCACCAACATACGTATGTAAGAACTTACCGATGGACTTCAATATTATTTATTTTTTACTATAAAATATATTTAAATTACCAACAGAAGCTGATCGATAAAAGAAAATACAAAATAATTATGTATAAGATATTAGGGAGGGACTACCACAATTGGCATAATTTGTTATTTATTTATTATTTTGTTAATATACCGACAAAGACCATAACTACTGTGTAAACAAAATTTAAAATAATTATAAACGCAATAGTGATTGAGCGCGTTGGTGTATATATATATATATATATATATATATATATATATATATATATATATATATATATATATATATATATATATATAAATAATACTGAGAGAGATCATTGGTACTGTGAAAACATAATTCAAAAATCATTATACCTTAGATAGTGAGAGAGCCCTTTGGTAATTTCAACGGAATTTATCGGTACAACCTATTAAATTTTGACTAGTTAAAATATCGTTATTTATCGAGAACTATATGTTAAAAAGCTTTTTAAAAGATTAAAAATTAAAATATTCAAATATACCAAAAGACTGACAAAAAATCCCTCGAAATAGCGACTTGGATAAGTCCCCGGTATTCTTGCATCGGTGAACAACTGATATTTAGTAGTAAGATGATACAAATATACTAAAGTAAGGAAAAAAAACGATTAGAGAGATTTAAAAACTTGTTACATATGTTAAGATTATGCAAACCGTCAACATCATCTTCAAAATATCCAATTTAAGCGAGTTCCTTGGTTACACCATAAAGTTTTAGTTGATCTCTACCCATCATTAATGATCTAATTTCATTCTCCTTTCTAAATAGAACCAAAGACAAGATCAGATCGATGCATTTAGAGTCCATAGTGTCGATAAATCCACATTTTCGTTCTATTAATATTTTGTTCTATTATCTCTTCATTCTCTCGTGTTTCCTTATCTATTCGTACATCCACATTATGTTATCTTATTAATCCTATCAATCTCCTTTGTTGTCTACCTCCAGCTCCCTTTAAAATAGTTTTCAGGAAATAAAGAACCAAAACTATGGGCAGTGAAGTATATTGACCAAAGACACGAAAAAAAATACATCGTCACCCCCATAGAAATGACAATGCTGATCTTGTTTATTCATTCACTTCAACGCACCTGAATTGTTTTAACTTAAGTTGATCAAAAGTATGTATATATATATATATATAAAATACTAGCATAATAGAGCGACTAGTGGAACCGGAGACAAACGAAAAGCAAGGCAAGTAGAAATCAAGATCAGAGACAGCAGCTTCGGTCGGCACGGAGTAGACCTCGAAAGGAATATTACTAATGAAGACAAACGAATGTCTGCCACCGGATAGCATTCAATGAAGAATATTCTGCAATATTAAATACACAGTCCGTTATAGAGAATTTAGGCATTCATTGTCTGCCGTTATATATTCATCAATAGTCCTCATAATTGACATATAAGAGGGGGCTTGATCCTAGGACCTTGTTCCCTAGGTGCAGCTATAATATTGGTTTCCACGGCTATGGTGAGGGGACGAATTTTCTGAAAAATATATAGATATATGATATTCAAAGCTTAATGATATTTTATTTCCGTGCTTATTGATTTTTGTGCTGCTGCCTTCGAAAGCTCTGCTCTCGAACCAAGCTATTTGCAGTCTTATCTCAATTTCAATGTTAAATCTTTCATTTTATTTTATTTATTTACTATTTTGGGGATCAAATCGATTTGCTTGTCTATAAACCACATTACAAATTCAACTGTACCGTTTTACGGTAAATAGTTTGGCGCCCACCGTGGGGCTTAGATAATTGCGTAATTGAGTTGGTCCTTGCATCTAATACTAACCTGCTTAATTCTTTGTTTCTTAGCGAAAAATCTCAAAAAAGGCATATAACAACGTCAACGTCGCTCACAACGTTGACGTTCAAAGGAAATCCTCCTCGACACGGGGATTAAATCAGTGATACCCGCAACGAAGAGAATGCAGTCAGACCGATCCATGGCGGGCATTATCCACGACAGGCTCGGGAGACAACTCCTAACGATGGCCATCTCTCGCGACAAGATCAGGCCATGACAGAATTGAGGCAAGCATTGTCGGGTGCTTCCAACCACGCGAATGGAAGAGGTCCAATTCCTCTCGGTGCTCCTATAAACCAAACAACAGAAAGAGTTAATAACAATACCCCGAGGGGTGAGGTCGACTTTGACGGGGCCAGAGAGAATGGCAGCGGATCTGGTAACCATAATGGAGATGATCCCTTTAAAACCAAATCATGCAGTTTATAAGGGAAATAAACGCCCGTACGGATTAAATCCCGGGTGCACCACCATTTTAGAAAGGACCGGACTTAAAGAAATACATCCAGTTGCGTTTAAACCAAGTGCGGCATTGGCATTAATCCCGAAGCGGTTCAAAATGCTAGACGAGCCAAAATATGATGGGACCTCGGATCCTCAGGAGCGTATTACCACCTATACAACAACAGTGAAAGGAAATGGCTTAACCCCGCATGAGATCGAGTCGGTCTTGTTGAAGAAGTCTAGGGAGACCCTCATGAAGGAGGCACTAACATGGTATTCTCTTTTACCCAAGCACTCGATAGATTCCTTCGAGATGCTCGCGGATTCTTTTATCGAGGCTCATGCCGAAGGTACGAAGGTGCAGGCTCAAAAGACCGACATATTCAGAATTGCACAAGGAGAGTCAGAACTGCTGCGAGAGTTTGTGACCAGATTTCAAAAGGAAAGGATGCTGCAACCAGCCGTGTCAGACGAATGGGCAGCTGAGGCATTTACTAAAGCGCTGAATCTGAGGAGTTTCCGACGCTTCCCGAAAACTGAAAGAAAGTCTGCCCGAGGTCCAGTAAACAACATGAGCAGATGTACACAACCGCTACGAGTCGAAGATAAGAATAAAGGATGACCAGCTCGGTTTCCTGGCATCGACCAAGGGTAGGGACCGAGAAATAATAAGGAAAAAGTAAAGGATGATTTCGACGCAGATCGACGGCCTTTTAGAGGTTGATTTTTGCCCTACAAAAGGGCCGAAGGACGCGACAGAGGTTTCCGGTCGGCAGATAGGTTCGCCACCGATAAGAGTGGATTGCGTCTGAAATAGCACAACGTTGCAAGATAAAGAGGTATCAGGCTCTAGGGATTCACGCCTACCCCAGGTTTTCCGAATACAATTTCAATGTCAGTGTAGTGGAACTAGTGTCGGCTATGAGGAACATTAAGGAACCACGACTCTCGAGGATAATGAGATCCGACCCTAGCAAGAGGGATCCTAATCTATAGTGTGAGTACCATGGGACCAACGGCCACCGGACTGGGGACTGCCAACATCTGCGCAAGGAGGTGGCAACATTGCTGAAAAATGGCCATCTTAGAGAATTCTTAAGTGACCGGGTTAAGAACAATTACGGTCGCAACCGTGATAACGCAGAACCCTCAAAAGTAGGAGAAGATCCTCCTCGTCTGACGATCGACATGATTTTCAAGGGGAATGAGATTAATGGTGTAACCTTTTCGACAGCAAACAAGGCAAAGGTATTGATGACCCACAGTAAGAGACTCCGGGAAGTTGCTGAAGACGATATTACCTTCACAGAGGAAGACGCAGATGGACTCCTATTAGCGCACAACGATGCCTTGGTAATTTATCTTAATGTTTTAGATTTTAAAATTAAATGTGTTTTGGTAGACCTAGGAAGTTCAGCCAATATTATCCAAGGGACAGTGCTGGAACAAGCCAAGCTAACCGGAAGCGTCGTTCCAGCCAGAAAGCTCCTCGCCGGGTTCAACTTAGCAAGTGTGACAACTCGAGGGAAAATTCTGCTGCCCATGAATGCTGAAGGGGTAATGAAGACGACCATGTTCGAAGTAGTAGACGGTGACATGTGCTACAACATTATTCTTGGAAGACCATGGTTACATGAAATAAAGGCTGTACCGTCAACATACCATCAACTTCTGAAGTTCCCAACTCCTGGGGGAATTAAACAAATATGGGGAGATCAACCGGCCGCAAGGGAGAAGAACGCGACCTCGGTTTCCAGTAGCAAAGGGAAGGAACACGCGACATAATAATTATAGGAACCGATGCCTGCTCCCAAGCCAAGGGAAATCAACAAAGGGGTGAGGCGTCTTAGGTACCAAGATATTTCCATGTGCTAGAAGGAATGGATGCGACCAAATCCACAGCGAAAGAGCTCGAACAAGTCACATTGTTTGAGGAATTATTAGAAAGGAAATTTCACTTGGGGACAAGACTAAACCCCGAGCGGAGGTCAGGATTTATAGAATTTCTTAAATCTAATGTTGATTGTTTTGCATGGTCACATGTGGATATGACAGGATTACACTAGAGGTGGCCGTGCACAAGTTAAGCCTGGACCCCAACATCCCTCGGTAAGAGAAAAGAAACACCCTATTGCCGAGGTCAAAACCAGGTTTGTCAAAGAAGAGGTAACTCGATTGCTTGATATCGGTTTAATCCTGGAGGTAAAGTATCCTGACTAGCTAGCTAATATAGTAGTAGTTCCAAAAAAGAATAATAAATTTCGCATGTGCATTGATTACAACGATCTAAATAAGGCTTGCATAAAAGACTCGTTCCTATTGTCAAACATTGATCAAATAATTGATGCGACGGTCGGGTACGAGTTGATGAGTTTCCTTGATGCCTATTTCGGGTACAACAAAATTAAAATGAACCCGGAGGATTAGGAAAAAACTTTGTTCATAACGAACTTTGGCATATGTTGCTATAATGTGATGCCTTTCGGGCTTAAAAACACCGGAGCCACTTATCAGAGGCTTGTGAACAATATGTTTGAAGAACAAATAGGCAAAAACAATGGAAGTTTACATAGATGATATGCTGGTTAAGTCTTTAAATGCAGGTGATCATCTTAAGCACCTCCAAGAAACCTTTGACATCCTAAGGAAACACAACATGAAGCTTAACCTCGAAATATGTGCATTCGGGGTCAGCTCTGGTAAGTTTTTGTGTTCTTGGTGCCGCAAAAGGAAATTGAAGTCAATCACGACAAAATTAAAGCCATAGAGGACATTCCCGTTCAGCTATCAAATGTGAAAGAGGTTCAGAGGTTAACAGGGAGACTGGCTGCTTTAAGCAGGTTCATTTCCCAGTCTTTAGAAAAATGTCATCACTTCTTCTCACTTCTAAAGAAGAAGAACAATTCTGAATGGACTACAGAATGCCAGCAGGCTTTGAAAGATTTGAAAAGGTATTTATCGAGCACTCCATTACTAGCAAAATCGGAGGAAGGCGAACAATTATTGATTTACTTATCAATCTTGGAGGTAGCAGTAAGTGTCGTTCTAGTCCATGAAAATGAAGGTACATAATCTCCTATTTATTATGTTAGTAAAATTTTAACGGGAGCGGAGACCCGCTACCTCACCTCGAAAAAATGGTCTTGGCTCTCGTAGTTGACACTCAAAAGCTGAGGCCTTATTTTCAATGTCACCTACACAAACATGAATTGTCAGGTCGACTGACCAAGTGGACAGTCAAAATGAGTGAATTTCACATGAAGTATAAACCAAGGACTGCGATCAAATCGAAAGTTTTGGCCGACTTCATGGTCAATTTCAGTCCCAGACTGCTGCCTTTGGCCGCCAAAGAAGCGGCGATGGTGTCGAAAATGACATCAGGAGTATGGACCTTGTTCACGGACGAAGCTTCCAACGTGAAAGGGTCCGGGCTCAGGGTAGTACTAATTATGCCCTCGGGCAAAACCCTGAGACAGGCCATAAGAACAGTTCCCTGACTAACAATGAATCCTAGTATGAAGCTTTGATTGCAGGACTTGAGCTGGCCCAGGGACTAGACTCCGAGGTCATTGAAATTAAATATGATTCCCAACTGGTAGTGAATCAGGTATACGGGATCTTCGACACCAATGAGGAACACATGCAACAATATGTAGTGAAAGTCTAGGCTCTACTCGCACGATTCAGGGAATGGTCAATCACCCATATCTCGAGAGAAAAAAACACAGACGCGTTGGCCAATCTGGGATCATCCACGGAAATATAGGAATCAAACTCCGGTACGGTTGTACAGCTTATGCATTCGGTACTAGATGTGGACAGATATTATGAAGTAAATATGACCAATTTGTTCTGGGACTGGAGAAACGAGATCATCGACTATCTTGAACACGGCAAATTACCCGAAGACCCAGAGGCATCCCGGACACTCTGCACCAAAGTAACTCGTTACAGCTTTTGGGGAGGTCAGTTATATAGAAGGTCTTTCCAAGGCCCGTTGGCCTGACGTTTAGGAGCCCCGAGACTAATTACGTCATGAGACAAGTTCACAAAGGAATCTGCGAAAATCACTCGGGTGTAGACTCATTAATACTAAAGCTAATTATGGAAGAATACTATTGGCCCTGAATGGAGCAAGACGCTAAGGCATTTGTACAGAAATGCAACAAATGTCAACACCACGCGCCGTTGGTGCATCAACCAGTAGAATTATTGCATTCGGTATTGTCGCTTTGGCCATTCATGAAATGAGGGATGAACATAGTCGGTCTGTTGCAGCCGGCTCCCGTTAAGGTAAGATTTCTTTTGATTTTAACTGACTATTTCTCTAAGTGGGTCGAAGCAGGTGCTTACCAAAAAATCGGCGAGCGCGAGGTGGTCGATTTCCCGTGGGAGAATATAATTTTCAGGTTCGGGATACAAAAGGAAATAGCCTGCGACAACGGACCACAATTTAGAGGCGCAAAAGTCACAAAATTCCCTGAAGACTTGAAAATCAAAAGGATCACATCTTTGCCATACCACCCGAGCACAAGCGGCCTAGCGGAATAGACAAACAAAGTGATTATTCAAAATCTCAAAAAGATATTGGAAGCAGCAAAAGGCAAATGGCTCGAAGAGCAACCACGAGTGCCATGGGCATACCGAACGACGGCCAAATCGAGCACGGGAGAGACACCTTTATCTCTCGTACACAAAGCAGAGGCCTTAATTCTGTCATGCCCCGACATCGAGGAGCACAACCGGCATTCAATCAAGATACCTCGGTCGAGCAAGCCCGCGCAACTGCCGTCTACCCGACTCACCCAAGAATAAAGAGAAGATACTTTTCATTAATTAGACAATAAAAGGTCACGCGAACAACACCATTTCATTACCATTGGTTACTTCACTTATAAGTCTAAAAATACATTACACATTCTTAGTTTGAAGTGGAACATGTGATACAAATACAACATTTCTAATTTGATTTGCCAAAACAAAGGTACCACCCACGCTATGTCTACGGCGCCTCTAATAGATGCAAAAGAGTAGTATGATGGTGGTGGCAACAAGGCTCCGGCTATACCTCAAAACAATATAAACAAAGGACAAGAGATATAAGACCCCAAAATGAAATGGGGCTCACCACGTCAGTTGAGGAGAGGATATGCTGCTATCACTGATCAATATCACCTGCTATGGAACCACTCGCATCCATTGAAGATGCAGCGCCCTGGGCAAAGGGGACGTTAGTACATATGGAATAGTACTAGTAGGTAAAACTAAACACCCTCTCAATAGAATGAGTAATAGTAAAAGGAGAAGGAAACATGAAATCAATAAGAGCCTCAAATAGTATTAAGGGGTCAAGTTAGGAGAAAGTAAATTTCAAGTAAGTTTCAATATTTTTAAGTTGGGAGATCTTTAGTTCCGTATACCATCGTACTTTTATCACGGAGTCCGATCTCAGCCCGATCGGCTAAGCCATCTCACCCCAACATTGTAAGAATTATTGACATCATTAGCTGCCATACCCGATCTTTCTTTTGCTAAAGGAGGAATGAGAATTTGTTAGCAACAGATGAATGGATCAAAGCAATTACACAATTGTCTTTGCCCCACAGTAGGCACCAAACTATTTACCCGTAAAACGGTACAATTGAATTTATAACATTGTTTATAGATAAGCTAATCGATTTGACCCAAAAATAGAAAATAAATAAGAACAAAAACATGATATCAGATGAAATTAAAGAAGAATACAAGCCTACTAAGAACTTAGCCTTTCCGATGGCAAGCGTGAGAACAATGTTCAAGAACTAAGACCGAGCGTAATATGAAAATAGATTACAGCTTCTTTTTTTGTGCAGAGTATTCCGTGTCTACAATGGATGTTAATCCTTCTATTTATAGCCCTTTTCAGGGAGACAAGATTCCAAATCATGCCCCTCTTGAATGAGAAAAAAATCACCATTGATGGATGCATGACGATTGGCTACAAACGTAGATATCCTCTGTAACGGTTGCCCGTTGAATGCTATCCAATGACAATGCTTTGATTATTTTTACCAGCTATTCTATCTTCGGGATTCATTCAGTGCCGATGACATGCTTACGTCTGGTGCCAGCTTGCTGACTCAAATCCCGCATGTCTTCAGTTCCACGTGTCATTTCGTCATTCGCCCAACTATTACTAACAAATTTTACCCCATACACCTTTATACAGATTTTATGCCAATCTTTAACGTATTATAGAGGAGGGGAAAAAAAGGGTATTTGATTTTAGGCGAAAAAAATATGACTAAGGTTACGTCCAATCCCTATTTATGTAAATATTTAGTCGGAACAGGGCACTTTTCTTGAATCAGAGGCTACCAAAGAAGGAAAACAAAATTTTTGGGGTCTGTTGTGAAAAGAGAAAGACACCATTGGATCTTTGCTGAAGAGAACATCAAACGACACCCGTATGAAAAAGGAAAGACACCATTGGATCTTTGCTGAAGAGAACATCAAACGACACCCGTATGAAAAAGGGTTTAAAATTGGGACAGGTTAGTAATGGAGCGGGTTATGGGT
>MCJB01035383.1:0-20717 GCA_002018475.1 Nicotiana obtusifolia | reverse complement strand
TATATATATATATATATATATCTTGTGTCGCTGAGAATAACTATTTTTGTTCAATAAGATTTTAGAAGTATTTAAATTTATGCTTTGTATTTAGAAAAAATGCTCCTTAAATATCAGATTCAGTACAAAAAAGCCCTCCATCCACTTATTTGAATAAAAATACCTTCACCGTAATTTTTGGCTCAATCTTAGTCCTATTTCTAATGGCCCTTTCTTTAAAATATAATAAAACTTATTTGTTACCCACGTGTCAACGCTTTATCAGGGTAACTTAAACCCTACCTAAATATACAAACCCACCCATAACCCGCTCCATTACTAACCTGTCCCAATTTTAAACCCTTTTTCATACGGGTGTCGTTTGATGTTCTCTTCAGCAAAGATCCAATGGTGTCTTTCCTTTTTCATACGGGTGTCGTTTGATGTTCTCTTCAGCAAAGATCCAATGGTGTCTTTCTCTTTTCACAACAGACCCCAAAAATTTTGTTTTCCTTCTTTGGTAGCCTCTGATTCAAGAAAAGTGCACTGTTCCGACTAAATATTTACATAAATAGGGATTGGACGTAAACTTAGTAATATTTTTTTCGCCTAAAATCAAATACCCTTTTTTCCCCTCCTCTATAATACGTTAAAGATTGGCATAAAATCTGTATAAAGGTGTATGGGGTAAAATTTGTTAGTAATAGTTGGGCGAATGACGGAATGACACGTGGAACTGAAGACATGCGGGATTTGAGTCAGCAAGCTGGCACCAGACGTAAGCATGCCATCAGCACTGAATGAATCCCGAAGATAGAATAGCTGGTAAAAATAATCAAAGCATTGTCATTGGATAGCATTCAATGGGCAACCGTTACAGAGGATATCTACGTTTGTAGCCAATCATCATGCAGCCATCAATGGTGATTTTTTCTCATTCAAGAGGGGCATGATTTTGGGATCTTGTCTCCCTGAAAAAGGCTATAAATAGAAGGATTAACATCCGTTGTAGACACGAAATACTCTGCACAAAAAAAGAAGCTGTAATCTATTTTCATATTATGCTCGGTCTTAGTTCTTGAACATTGTTCTCACGCTTGCCATCGGAAAGGCTAAGTTCTTAGTAGGCTTGTATTCTTCTTTAATTTCATCTGATATCATGTTTTTGTTCTTATTTATTTTCTATTTTTGGGTCAAATCGATTAGCTTATCTATAAACAATGTTATAAATTTAATTGTACCGTTTTATGGGTAAATAGTTTGGTGCCTACTGTGGGGCATAGACAATTGTGTGATTGCTTTGATCCATTCATCTGTTGCTAACAAATTCTCATTCCTCCTTTAGCAAAAGAAAGATCGGGTAAAGCAGCTAATGATGTCAATAATTCTTACAATGTTGGAGCACAAGATGAATGGGAAGATGTGTTCCAGTGTGATGATTCGACTGGTGAAATCCGCAACGAAGGGGATGAACCAATCCCAATTCATGAAGGTCAGTATCCTCGGCATGTGCAGGGCCCAAATCCCGATGATGCGGAGGATGAGCACATTGTTGAAATTGTCAAAATCTTGAGAGAAAAAACAAAAAGCGATTATGGATCACCTCTCAAGGCAACATCATGCGGGTGACCGAATTAAAGCAAGCGTTATTGGGTGCCTCCAATAATGCTAATGGAAGGGCTCTGGTTCCTCCCAGCGTTCCTGCAAATCAAACGGCTCAAAGAAACGATAACAACACTCCATGTGATGAGGTCGGTTTCGACGAGGCCGGAGGGATCAGTAGTGGATCTAGGAATAACAACTTAAATGACCCTTTCAAAACCGAGTGCATGAAATTCATGAGAGAAATGAATGAATAAATGGATTAGAATGCGAAGACGTTTCACGCTCAGATAGATCAAATTCCAAGCGCGTCGCCGATATTAAAGGGTCCAGATTCAAAGAAGTATACACATCCCGTTTAAACCAAGTGCGGCACCAGAGTTGATCTCAAAGAGGTTAAGATGCTGGATATTCCAAAGTACAATGGGACTTCAGACGATGGGAGCACATCACAACCTACACTACGATAGTAAAGGGAAACGACCTGGCCCAGCATGAGATCGAACCAGTTTTGTTGAAGAAGTTTGGAGAAACCCTTATGAAGGGTGCCTTAACTTGGTATCCCATCTTACCTGAGCATTTTATTGATTCTTTTAAAATGCTTGCAGATTCGTTCATCAAAAAAGCTCATGCTGGAGCAAGAAAGGTCTAGGCCAGAAAGCGGATATATTCAGAATTTTGTAAGGAGAATCCAAGTTGTTGCACGAATTTGGGATCCAGTTCCACAAAAAGGATGTTGTTACCGGCGAATCTAGACGAGTGGGCAGCGGAGGCATTTCCGAAGGGTCTCAATCCACTGAGTTCCGATGCCTCCCGGAAGTTGAAGGAGAGCTTGCAAGAGTTTCAAACAACCACATGGGTAGATGTTCACAATGGCTAAGAGTCAAAAACAAGAATAGAAGATGATCAACTTGGTTCCTCGGCATCCTCCAAAGGACGGAATCATGATCGAAATCAGGATAAATTCAGATGTGATTTTGAAGTAGATTGAAGACCCTCTAGAAGTCATTTTAAACCTTATGGGAGAACTGATGGGCGTGATAATAAAGGATTTTGGTCATTTGATAGGTTCACTTCTGATAGAAGGATGGATCGTGGTCGAAGTATGATGGTAGTCTAGAACCCATGTTTTAATCATAGTTTCACTCTAATTACTGCATTTTACTTGTGTTTGTGCTTAAATGTTAGTGTATTACACTTATTATGTGTTTTATGCCTTGCAGGAAGTTATTCCGAGTTAAAAACATAATCGGGAACTAAATCGAACAAGTTAGAGCTTTGAAGTCTGAGCAAAAGCCCAAGGAATTAAACCGGGATCGCGTTCAGGAGTCGGGAGCCAAGTCTAGATGTCAAAAATTGAAGAGGAGGAATTACTTTCGAAAACTAACAATGCTGCACCGCATGGGGCGGCACATGGGGCAGTACGGCAGTGTAAATTGCTGCTACCCTATCAGAATCTGCTCTCTGAACATTCCACTAGCACCCCGCATGGGGAGGCGCATGGCCCGACGCGTGTTTACAAAATTCTTAGAGTATTTTTCCTGTTTCAGCTTGGAAAGGGTACTTTCGTCCGGGCCCATTCCTACATGGTATAAATATACCAAAAAGACATTTTTGAAGGGACTTTTGACCTTGGAAGCTTTGGGATAGCATCGGAGGCTACAAGACACAAGATTTCATCACCTTTCCATCAATTCAATACGGGAGTTTGGATTGTAATGTTAGATTTATGCTTTCTTACTATAAATTATACTTATGATGACTTCCTCTATGACTATGGAGTAGTTTCCCTTAGGGTTTGACGGATATGGTGTTTTGATAAAGATTTGTAGATTTTAACTCTAGTTCTTAGCTTGAATTCATTTATAGAACTTTAAATTGTTGCAACTTTATTTACTTGTTTATTTAATCGAAAGAGGAATATGTTGGTGATTATATTTGCATTATTTTGTTTGGTTTAGTCCAGCGATTCTCTTAAATAATGGAAAGAGCTTGTTGAATTGTTGACTAAATCAAGTTAGGAGAATATTCGAGAGACATCTTCTTGAAGACTAATCCATTAATGCATGCTCATAGTGCTTATATTAGTTTACCTCGTAAAATTAAGATTTAATCGAGAGAGGAGGCTTGACTACACACTTAAACTAATCTTCGAGTGAATTTGTGAGAATCATTAGAACATTAAAGTGAATTAAACTAGAGTAAGATTCCAAATAACTATCTCGCACCTTCATGACCCTTGTTCCTAATATTGTTAAGAAACCAGCTCTGCTAATCTCTAGTTATTTGCAGTCAATTATCAATTGCTTTACTTTAATAGTTAATTATTGTTCGTAATCAATCCAAATTAAGTTTTGATCATTCTGAATAGCAGTTAAGCCATAAATAACTAGAGAATTGTTTAAATCCAATCCCTGTGGAGTCGATAATTTAACTCTACCATCCTTGGCTAGCACGTATTAATTTCGTGTTGTGTTTTGCGCTCGTCAAACTTTGGCATTGTAGTCGGGGATTGAAAATTAATAGTGTTTAAATAGTCTTTAGTAATAATTTAGGAACCAACTTTTACTTTAGTGTATTCACTTTTTCTCACTTGGTGTGCAGGATACAAGTTTGATTTCTCTAGTATATGACTCGATCTTCTTCAGAGGAAGTGATACCCTACAGACCAGAGTTGGAGAAACACTTGGGACAACTGAGAAAAGAAAGAGAATTAACAGAAAATTTCTTGGGTCATAATTTGACTCAAGATAACATGGCAAACAAAGAGATTGATGGAGTAGACTTAGCTGTAAGAGGGGCAGCACAATAAGAAGCTGCACGAATAGCAGCTGAGGCAGCCCTTAGACCTACTGAGGACACTATCGAAGATGGTGGGGGTCGAAGATTCAATCTAAACCAACCCTTAGTTGAAGGACTATTCGAGAATGCGGCACCTAGGATTGGGAGATCATTGGGTGACTATGCCAGACTAGTCAACAATCAAGAACTGTCAAGTGTCAGACCTCTACCAATAGCAGCAAACAACTTCGAGTTGAAGCAAGGCTTGCTTCAGACCATCCAAAACAACTGTATCTTCAGAGGGAAGGTAAATGAAGATCCTAACACTTACTTGATTGACTTAGAAGAAATCATGACATCTTCCAGTACAATGGAGTATCAAAATGCGGTCTACTTAAGGGCATTCCCCTTTTCATTGAAGGATGACATGAAGTACCGGCTTCACAGCTTACCCATAGGGTCGATCAGGACATGGGAAGATATGACCAAAAAGTTTCTTGACAAATACTTCCCAGCTGCAAAAACAGGATAATTCAGAAGGGAAATCCACAATTTCTACCAGAATGAGACAGAAATGGTTTTCGAAGCTTGGGAAAGATTCAAGGGGATAGTCAGAAATTGTCAGCACAACGGAATTGATTTGTGTATGGAACTCCATGATTTCTGGGATGGACCGACACCTTCCTCACAACGAACTCTGAGTACTGCAGTTTCCTTTAATGAATAAGACTCCCAAGGAGATTGTTGCAATTCTTGATGAGCTCTCTAAAGATGCTAACCAATGACCTACTGAGTGTAATGATAGAAGAAAATCAGCTGGGGTTCACCATGTAGACTCTAACACATAAGTGCAAGCCCAACTAGACACCATGGCCAGAGAGATAAGAAAGTTAACATTGGCCAAGGTACAGAGTGAGCCGCAAGCAGCATGTGTTTTTGTGAAATGGGACACCCTACACATGAGTATGAAGCTTCAGCTGAGGTAGTAAATGTTTTGGGGAGATTTGACAGAGGCAACAATTTTAACTGCATGAGACAGAGGCATCTAGGTTTCTCTTGTAGTTCACCAGGTGGTAGTGCAAACGCATGGCAGCAAAATAACTCCAGACCCTAAGGACAAGAGCTCCATGTGTTTAAAATCAACAGAGGCAGCAATATCATCCTCCCCAGTCTAACTAGTCTAACATGAAAGATCTGATAAAGGCCTTCATTATTAAGACGGATGAGAGACATAAGTTGTCAAGCTCACAGAGCATTGTAGTGCCATTTTTCAAAACAAGCTCCCTCAAAAGTGTGGAGATCCATGGAGTCTTATATACCTTGCTCGTTAGGAAACACTAAGTTTGAAAAATCTTTGTGTAATTCAGGTGCTTCTATTAATCTTATGCCTTTGTCTATTTTCAGGAAACTAGAGGGGGATATTGGGAAATTAGGTCGATACCTGTGATCTGCAGTTGGCGGATCAGACCACAATCATTCCTGAAGGAAGAGTGGAAGATGTGCTTGTGCGGGTGGACAAATTTGTATTCCCTGTGGACTTCATTGTGGTGGACATGGAGGAGAATAGGGAGGTCCCGCTGATTTTAGGAAGACCCTTCTTGGCTACTGGCAGATCAATTCTGGACATTCAGGAAAGGCAGCTCATGCTTAGAGTGGGGGAAGAAAGGGTGATCTTCAAGATAGAAGGAGCAAGGGGGCCCTAAAGGAGAAACTTGGAGAGGGTAAAACTGATAAGTGTGGGGTGTACCTAAAGAAGGCCGAAAAGAAGCTCTCAGCATGGATCTGTTCACTGGGTCAGGCGTGCATAGGAGATCCCGACTTTGATTCAGACCCCGACTAGATGAATCAGGGAAGTTTTCTTTACCTCTTGCTTTTTGTTTGTGTGTCATGGGGATACGTCACAATTTAAGTGTGGGGTGGGGGATGTAAATATGTACATGTGTGTTTGTTTTTTTTTGTTTCTTTTGATTGAAATTCTTTTTGACTTTTTCTGACGATGGATTTCCTAGACTGTCTTCTTGAGGGATCAAAGTCAAGGTTTCGTAGGCAGTGTAACAATTTTCCCTTGATTTTTCTTTGTGCCGCGGTTCTTTTCTAAGGGTTTTGTTTAAACCGGGTGTAGTTGGTTTTTCTTTTGTTGGGAATAGAGAAGTCTTGTGCGTGTTAAATGGAGATGATTTTTCTTGACTTTGTTATGCCTTGAGAGAGGTGAGTGCCTTAGTTGTGACGCTCGGGCCTCAGTTCTTGACTCGTCTATAAGTGCCTTAAATTTGTTGATTGTGACTTTGCTTAACTGCTTTGACTAGAGAGTCGGGATAGATCCGATCTTGAGTGAGGTTGTTGATATTCTGTGCACGTCAGTTGATGTCTAGAACTTGTCCTGGGTGTTTGCAAAGAGAAGTAGCAGTCTTGTTCAGTCTAGGAAATGATATAGGCATTTCTTTGTTGAGCCAATTGTATGTTAATGACAGGCCTGATTGTTGTATATCCTAGTTAGCCCTTTGAGCATGTAATCCTATTTTCTTTGGCAACCACACTACAATCCTAACCCCTGTGTTTGATTTGACCATCTGTTTGAACCTTCTACCTATCTTGAGCACTTGATTTTGTTATGAGCTTGTAAAAGCTAAGTGAGGTATTGTCGGGTTTTTGAGTGGAGCTATTGGAAAAGGAGAAAGGTGCATTGTTTGAACAAAAATATTGTGAAAGCCACTTGTAAGGAATTGAAAGAAAAAAAAAAAAGAAGTGAGTTTTCTTGAAGAAAAATCAGAACTTAGAGAAGAAAGACAAATTGATTCCCTTGCTAGTAGTAGTTCTCATCGTGTTTGTGTTTAAAGAAATTGGGAGCTCGATGTTATTATATTGTGAAGGTTGGGGTTTTGTTCAACATAAGTATGGGGTTTGAATTGTGAATGTATATGTATTGAAGTACTCTGGGAGGTGTAGCCACTATTTTTCAAATTATATCTTACCCGTTCCGCAGGCTACATTAAAATCAATTAAAGTCCTACTTGATCCTTGACTGAATGAACTCAATTACTAGAGTATTACAATACGGGCAAGCATATGGTGCGTCTTCTATGGCACATGAATTTTAATTCTGAGAGAGAATGAATTCTTCTTGAGTTACTATGTGTTTTTGAATCTTATCGTGTATGGAACTACTCTCTATCTTTAGTGTGAAATCACATGATTTGCAAAGGAAATTAATGTCTTTGGCCTCCAAGTTAGAGTAAGTGAGTAGGTTTTGAAATATGTGGCCTGTGTGAGTCGAGTCTTGAGGTAGGATGTTATGATATGGTGTCTACTTTAAATATTCTTGGCATGATGTGTTAGGGAAGTTGTCTGATAAGAAGATCGTCTTTATGTGAAGTGAGGTTTGATTGCTCGAAGACGAGCAATAGTTAAGTGTGGGGTGTTTATGGTAGGCTAGAAGGTCGTGTTTAAGTTGTAGTTTGCACTCCAATTACTGCATTTTACTTGTGTTTGAGCTTAAATGTTAGTGTAATGCACTTATTATGTATTTTATGCCTTGCAGGAAATGATTTTCTAGTTAAAAAGATGATGAGGAGTTAAATCAAACAAGTTGGAGCTTTGAAGTCTGAGTAAAATCTCAAGGAATTAAATCGGGATTGCGTTCAAGAGTTGGGAGCCAAGTCTAGATGTCAAAAATTAAAGAAAACGAATATTTGAAAATTTAACGCTGCCGCGCCACATGGGGCGGCACATGGGGCAGCGCTGCAGTGTAAATTGTTGCTGCCCTGCTAGAATCTGCTCGTTGAACATTCCCACTAGTGCCCCGAATGGGGCGGCGCATGGCGCGACGCGCGTGTACAAAATTCTCAGAGTATTTTTTATGTTTTGTCTTGAAAAGGATAGTTTTGTCCGGGTCAGTTCGTATATGGTATAAATACACCAAAAAGATATTTTTGAAGGGACTTTTGACTTTGGAAGCTTTGGGAGAGCATTGGAGGCTACAAGACACAGGATTTTATCATTTTTCCATCAATTCAATACGGGAGTTTGGATTGTAACTTTAGATTGATGCTTTCTTACTATTTAATTATATTTGTGATGACTTTCTCCATGATTATGGATTATTTTCCCTTAGGGTTTGACAGATATGGTGTTTCGATAAATATTTGTGGATTTTAACTCTAGTTCTTTGCTTGAATTCGTTTATGGAGCTCTGAATTTCTGCAACTTTTTTCACCGGTTTATTTAATCGAAAGAGGAATATGTTGGTGATTATCTTTGCATTATTTTGTTTGGTTTAAGTAATCAAAAGAACTTGTTGAATTGCTGATAATATTCGAAAGACATTTTCCTAAAGACTAATCCATTAACGCATGCTTGCATATTTTCATAGCGCTTATATTAGTTGACCTCATAGAGTTAAGATTTAACGGAGAGAGGAGTCTTAACTACACGTTTGAACTAATCATCGAGTGAATTCATGAGAATCATTAAAACATTAGAGTGAACTAAACTAGAGTTAGATCCCAAATAGCTATCTTGCACCTATCCTGTCATGACCCTTATTCCTCACATTGATAAGAAACCAGCTCTGCTAATCTCTAGTTCTTTGCAATCAATTGTCAATTTCTTTACTTTAGTAGTTAATTGTAGTTCTGAATCAATCCAAATTAAGTTTTGATCATTCTGAATAGCAGTTAAACCAGAAATAACTAGAGCATTATTTAAATCCAATACCTGTGGAGACGATGATTTAACTATACTATCTTTGGCTAGCGAGTATCAATTTCGTGTTGTGTTTTACGCTCATCAAAGTAGCATATCGTTGTAGGAGAAAGAGGCACCGGGGTCCCAAGATTTAGGGTTTTCCAGGTTATATGATTACACAACTTTAATATCAGTCAGATAGAATTGGTAGCGGCAATATGGAATGTTAAAGAAGCCCAGTTCCCTAAGCCAATCTAATAGGATCCTAGCCAAAGGGATCCTAATCTATAGTGTGAATTCAATGGGACTCCCGGCCATATGACTAAGGACTGCTGACATCTTCATGAAGAGGTGGCGACGTTGTTGAAGAATGGTCACCTCAGAGAGTTTTTAAGTGACCGCGCCAAGAAAAATTATGGTAGAAACCAGGACATTGCGGAGCCATCAAAACCGGCAGCAGGGTCACCTCGTATGACAATCAACATGATCTTCGAAGGGCACGAGGTCAATGGGGTGACATTTTTGTCAATAAAGAAGATGAAGATATCGGTGACTTATGGAAAGAGAATCTGAGAAGTCTCAGAAGACGACATCACCTTCATAAATGAGAATGATGAGGGACTTCTTCTATCGCACAATGATGCTTTGGTAATTTCTCTCAATGTTTTAGATTTCAAAATTAAGCGTGTTTTGGTTGATCCAGGAAGTTCGGCCGATATTATTCAATTGAATTTTTAAAGCCAACACATGCAGAAGGTGTAACAAAGACCACCCTATTCGAAGTGGTAGATGGCGACATGGGCAACAATGTAATCCTCAGAAGGTCGTGGATACATGAAATGAAGGCCGTACCTTCAACCTACCATCAACTGTTAGAGTTTCCAACACCAAAAGGGATCAAGCAAATTACAGGAGATCAATCGGCTGCAAGGGAGATAAATGCAATAACTGTTTCCAGCAGCAAGGGTAAAGAAACCAGCAAATAGCAATTACATGAACCGGTGCCTTCTCCCATCCCAATTGAAGATGATAAAACAAGGAGTCATCAGAATTATATCAGGTACCGAGGCCTTTTCAGGTACCGGGGGAGACGGATGCAACCAAGTCAACCGTAGAAGAGCTCGAACAAGTGGCTTTGTTTGAACAATTTTTGGAAAGGAAGTTCCATTTAGGAATGGGGTTGAGTCCCGTACTCAGGTTAAAACTCATAGATTTTCTTAAATCTAGAGTTGATTGCTTTGCATAGTCCCATTCAGATACGACAGGTATTCCATTGGAGGTGGCGGTCCACAAACTGAGTTTGGCTCCAAACTTCCCTTCGGTAAGGCAGAAGAAACGACTGATAGCAAAGGTAAAAAACAAGTTTGTTAAGAAAAAGGTAACCGTTTACTTAATATCAGTTTGATTCGAGAGGTAAAGTACCCAAAGTGTCTAGCTAATATAGTAGTAGTGCCTAAAAACAATAACAAATTTAGAATGTGTGTAGATTATAAGGATTTAAATAAGGCGCGGCCAAAGGACTCTTTCCCATTGCAAAACATTGATCAAATGATTGATGCAACGGTCGGGCACAAGTTAATGTGTTTTCTTGATGCTTATTCCGAGTATAATCCAACTAGGATGAACCCGGAAGATCAAAAGAAGACTTCTTTGATCACAAACTTTGGCACATATTGCTATAATGTGATGCCTTTTGGGCTTAAAAATGCTGGAGCCACTTATTAGAGTCTCGTTAATAACATGTTTAAAAATAGATAAGTAAGACGATGGAAGTTTATATTGACGACATGTTAGTTAAGTCACTAAATAGGGGAGATCATCTGAAATATCCCCAAGAGACGTTTGACATTTTGAGAAAATATAACATAAAGCTCAACCCGGAGAATTGAGGTAAACTCCGATAAAATCAAAGCCATCGAGGATATCCCGGACCAGGTGACAAGCGTGAAAGAAGTACAGAGGTTGACCGGTAGATTGGCGGCTCTAAGCAGGTTCATCTCAAGGCCATCACTTCTTTTCGCTTTTTGAAAAGAAGAACGACTTTGTATGGACTTCGCAATGCCAACAAGCACCAATAGACCTAAAAACGTACCAGTCTAGCCCTCCGCTGCTGTCAAAATTGGGAGAAAGGGAGCAACTGTTGATTTATTTGGTGGTCTCAGAAGTAGTGGTAAGTGCCAACTTGGTCCGGGAAGAATAAGGTATACAATTTCCCGTTTATTACGTTAGTAAAATATTATCAGGAGCAGAGACATGCTATCCGCACCTTGAAAAGCTGGCCTTAACTCTCGTAGTTGCCTCTCGAAAGCTTAGGCCTTATTTTCAATGTCATCCAATAGACGTTGTGACAACCTTCCCCTTAAGGAATGTCTTTCATAAGCCTGAGTTGTAAGGTCGTTTGGCTTAGTGGGCAGTCGAAGTTAGCAAATTCGACACTAAATACAAGCCCGGGACTGCAATTAAGTCACAAATTTTGGCCGACTTCGTGGCCGATTTTCAATCCAAGATTAATGCCTTTGGCTGCTAAAGAGGCAGCATTGGTATTAGTAACAGCATCGAGAGTTTGGACCTTGTTTATGGATGGAGCCTCCAATGTAAAAGGGTCCGGTCTCAGGGTAGTTTTAATCACTCCTTCAGGGGAGACCCTAGGCCATTAGAACTGTACATTAACTAACAATGAAGCCTTAACTAACAATGAAGCGGAGTACGAGGCTTTTGTTGCAGGACTTGAACTATCTCAGGGACTAGGTTCCAAGGTCATCGAGATAAAATGAGCCTCCCAGCTAGTGGTGATCCAAGTTTATGGAATTTTCGACACAAAGGAGGAGCGTATGCAACAGTACTTGAACAAGGTTCAAGCATTACTTACACGATTCAAAGAGTGGTCAATCGTCCACATTCCAAGAATGTAGAGGCATGCACATTGGCTAATTAGGTTCATCCACAGAGATGAAAAGATCTGATTTCGGTGCGGTCGTCCAATTGCTGCATTTGGTGTTGGATTTGAACGGCTATTGTGAAGTTAATTCAACCAACTTAATCTGGGACTGGGAGGAACGAGTTCATTGAATATCTAAGACATGGTAAATTGCTCGAAGACCCAAAATCATCCGGGGCGCTGCGGACCAAGGCAGCTCGTTACTGTCTTGTTGTTATACAGGAGGTCGTTCCAAGGATCATTGGCTCGATGTCTAGGGGCCTCGGAGGCTAACTACGTGATGAGGAAGTTTACGAAAGAATCTGTGAAAACCACTTCGATGCAAACTCGTTGGTTCTCAAGTTAGTCAGAGTTGGCTACTATTGGCCCCAGATGGAGCAAAACGCAAAAATATTCGTACAAAGATGCGACAAATGTCAACTCCATGCACAATTAGTGCATCAACCGGCGGAACTTTTGCATTTGGTGGTGTCACCATGGCCGTTCATGAAATAGGGGATGGACATAGTTGGTCCCTTGCCGCAGGGACCTGGTAAGGTAAAATTTCTTTTGGTTTTAACTGATTATTTTACTAAATGGATTGAAGCAAATGCTTACCAAAACATCAGAAAACGAGAGGTGATCGATTTTATATGGGACCCTTTGCCAATTCGAAAGACTAAAAGAAATTTCTTGTGACAACGTGCCACAATTCATAGGTTCCAAAGTCACAAAGTTTTTGGAAGGATTGAAGATCAAACGAATTACATCTTTACCATATCACCTGAGTGCTAATGGAAGGCGGAGTCAACCAACAAGGTAATTATTCAAAACCTTACAAGAAGTTAGAAGATGCTAAAGGCAAGTGGCTAGATGAGCTACCAGGTGTTTTATGGGCATATCGGACCATGGCAAAGTCAAGCACGGGAGAGACACACTTTTCCCTCTTGTAAGGTTTGGAGGCTTTGATACTGGTAGAATTGGGGGAACCGACCTTGAGGTTTTCCCGAGCAAACGAAGAAACAAATAATGAAGCATTGTTGCACAAGCTAGATTTGCTTGAAGAGCACCAAGATCTGGCACATGTGAGGATGGTGGCATAAAAGCAAAGGATGGAAAGGTATTACAATCGCAGGGCAAATCTCTGATATTTTAAAGTTGGGGATTTGGTTATGAGGAAAGTCACTCAAAGCACTCAAGAAGTTAACGTGAGGAAGCTGGGATCGACATGGGAAGGACCTTATCGGGTTTAAGCCCAGTAATGGTTCATGCGAATTAGAAAAACAAGATGGAGTTAAATTGCCAAGAAATTGAAACGTGGCTCACCTCAAAAGGTATTACTGCTGAAGATCCTTGTTGGTACTGGAAGTATGTGCTGCATCCTTTTTTCCTTCGACCAGTTTTTGTCCCAGTTGGATTTTGCTAGCAAGGTTTTTAGCGAGGCAGCAATGTAAAGCATACTACGAAGGAAGGATCATCGGCAAGCTGGTGAACAACAACCAAAACTCTATTGATTCACTTTAGCATGAGTATAGACAACTCCGTATGGATCAACTTGTATGGCAATCAACCTGTGGATGGTTAAATAATCTTTGGCTCGATAGCATAACTCGTCTCCCAAGACTCTCATTGTCTCCATTGGCCTGTGGAAATAGATTATTTACCCATCCACAAGCTGTTTCCATTAATGAGACAACAAGTTAGAACCAGGATCAATGTATTATCAGGGTCAAGGACTGCATGATCAGTCCCATAGAAATAAGTTGTACAAGTTAGATACATGTATTTGCAGCTTTATTTACTTAAGCAAATGAATGTTTATGTAAATGTACTTTTAATGATAAAGTAAATAAATCAAAGTCCTTTTATTTTTATTTTATTTCTTATCCAAATAGTGAGTTAATTTATTTTATCATTTGAAAGTTAATAAAAACTTCAAATGCTTGTGCCGGAATGAACATGAGACGTCCTCTTCAAGAGAACCATAAATATAAGGGTCCTCTCTTATGAAACCCTCATAGTAAAGGGTAGATTACGAATGTGTTTATGCCCGGAATCAAAAGCTATCGGATATGAAAAGATTCCTGAAGCCTTTTTAATTAAACAAAAAGAACATTTTTTGCACAACACATAGGCAAAAGAGTTTCTTTTATTATTGGATGCCAAACTTAGTAAAGAAGTCTTGGCATAATTACAAAAAGTGAAGAAAAATATATACATCAGTTCTTGCCATCAAAACTCGAAGGGAGAGAAGAGTCTTCATTTCCTCTGTTAGGAGAAGGTTGTCCCGCTTCCGGTTCAAGGCCTTCGTCTACTTCGATTTATCCTTCAGTTCCCAAATACTCATTGTTAGTATTCGAAGAATCAGATGCAGCGGGCTGAATAGGAAGGTTCTCACGAGCAGTTGTCTCCAAATCCGACCTTGATAATGCAATCATCAATGTTGACAATGCCTTCTTTGGCCTCCTTCAAAGTCTTCCTCTTCGTATGATATATGGCGTAGGTTTTCTCGAAGACGAGGGAATCATCTCGGTCTTGGAGTTTTGCTTGGAGCTTATTAATCTTCGATTGGAGCTTTTCGTTTTCAGCTTTCATTGTGTTGATTTTGGAATCAAGCTCAATGTTAGTGGTTGAGTGAAATCGATTCTGCTTCATGACTCTTTTGAGTCTTTCTTCCATTTTTGCTCTCCTCTTCTCAAAAGCATCGGCCTCCTTGGTTTTGGAGCGTAAGCTAGCCTCCAATTTATTAACTTGCTCTATGAAGGCAAACTCACACTAGGCAGCAGCCGTTACGGTATCGTGAAGTTCAACCCACTTAGCCTTTGCTTCCTTGAGGTTTTCATGTAGCTGGCAGCTTCCTAGCTATAAGCCATCCTATCTTGTTGGGATTGCTATAAAGGGACCTCGAGGTCATTCATTCGAGCAATTTTTGCCTCTAACACCATGAGGCGCTCGACAAGCTGATTCCTTTCAGCCAAAAGTTGATCTCACTCTAAAGAAAGCTCTTCCTTATCCAAAATCAACCTTTGTAGGCCCTCCGAAACAAGAAGGTTGGCCTGAAAGAGGTTAGAAAAGGAGAACAAATTGAAAGGAGATAGAAAGGAATTATATTGTTACTTGCGCCGAGCAACGCATGCTATTGTTTATCAGACACTCTGCAAAAAGAGAGTCCATCTTTCTCTGAGGCCAGTGGCTTTAGATAATTGGCAAGGTCCACCGGCTTGGAAAGCATGTGGCACTCTATCAAAACCGAAAAAATGGCACTTCTCTTACCGTGAGGGTCTTGATTAGGTGCTGAATAAGTACTTCCTAAGTTTCCATGATCGGAGGACCGTGGAGTGGGAGCATCTTCCATTTATTTGAACGTCGCCTGGGAAGGAAGAGCTGGTGTAGGAGGAGTGGTAGTTGTTGTTGGCTCAGAAGTTGCTGGTAGAGGAAGTTCAGGGGCCGAACTCCTTTGACCGAAGGCGTCGACATGGATCGGAAAGCGGGAGTCGACATTTCCAACCAAATCCATTTCCCCTCAGAGTCCCTAAACTTCTTCTGGCAGTGGAGTTTGAAGTTCTCCTGGCTGAGTATCCGGTTAAGCTGATGAAGATATTTTTCTTCTTTAAAGGGGAACATCTTCATTATTATCCCCTTCTTCATCATCAAGGAACACTATAGCCGGTCTGTCCGATGTTTCTTTCACTCTCTTCTCCTGAGTCCCAGCCGAGGAGGTACGCTTCCTCTTTGGTTTCTTATTTTTGGACTGGGAACTCATGGAAGAGGCATCTTCGCTGGTGGCGCAAGTAGATCCACGAGCCCTACTCCATTAAAGGCATTCTGCAGTATTCGTTTGGCCTCATCCGGGTCATCGAGAGCCTCGATATCGGGGCACACGACAAAACCCTTCGGAAGTTCTGTGTGGAGCAAAAAGGCAGTTAACAGATTGTTCCTAAGTTGTTCTGTATGGTTATGATTGAAAGAAGGAAGAATCTTTACTTACCGTGATTCTTAGCTTTCCATCCATATTTGGGAGCCATTTCTTTCCACCGTCGGGATTCTGGAGTAGTAATATCTAAAATTTTCTAAACCCAGTGGACCAGACCTTAAACCTGTGGAGGTTCCCAATGAGTAGCTGGAATGAAGGAGACAGAAAGTCCGAAAAGAAAGAAGTTTTCTTTTTACGTGGAAAGGAAACAGATACCCAAAGAATAACGGAAAAGATTCCATGATTCAAGAAAAGCTGGTGTTGTGATCGAGATGATGTCCTTAGTGGCAATGACAACGATCCGTTCCACCCATCCACGATCATTGTCGTCATCAACGCTGGTAAATAGGGCATGATGACCGCGCTTGCTAAGGTGTAGCACACCTCCTCAGAAAATATTTGGAGAGTAGAGGTTCATCATATGTGCGAAAGTTAGGGTTTTCCCGGTCTTAGAGCATAATAGGCGGAGGTAGGCCACCGTACTCCATATAGATGGACCTACTTGTGCCAAGCAAACTTGGTACCGATGGGAAAACTCTAAGATTATTGGGTCAATTCCTTCACCCACTCCCAAGGTGAAAGAGCCCAAAGTGAAAGAGTATGTATAAACATACATGAACCCCAGCTTTGAGATGGTCTTATTCTCATTCAAGAGGGGCTTTATTTGGGGATGTTGTCTCTCTGAATAAGGATATAAATAGAAGGATTAGCATCCATTGTAGACACATAATACTCTGCACACACAAAAAAAAAAAGAAGTTATAATCTACTTTCATATTACGCTGAGTCTTAGTTTTTGAACATTGCTCTCTCTCTTGCCATCAGAAAGGCTAAATTCTTAGTAGGCTTGTAATCTTCTTTAATATTATCTGATAATCTTGTTTTTGTTCTTATTTATTTACTAATTTTAGGTCAATCAATTCGATTGTCTATAAGTCGCGTTATAAATTAAACTGTACCATTTTACGGGTAGGATACAAAGAAAGCTGCTTTTTCTCAGATTTTTCATACTGAAAGGTAGAATACACAAAAACCCATTTCAAGTTAGTTTTAATCTTGATTAATTTTTGACTGTGGGGTTTTACTATAATATCCTTTTGGATCTTGTGTTCAGAACAGTGAAGTTCACTGTTTTCTCTAAAATTTGAGCAACAATTAAATTTATTCGCGGTGTTAAGGATACATGAAATAATTCGATACAACAAAAAATATAACAGTAAAAATAATAATTGACTTAAGTAAATAAAGGGATGATCAAACCGTTGAGGCAGAATGAAATTTCTGTAATGGAGCAATATGCAGTGAAAAATAGACAACTTTAGTAAGAGATAGATAGAAATGATAATTAGTATTCCAGTGTGTATTTTGTGTCCATACAATGAAGTTGAATGCCCCTTTTGTAGGTAAGAGGAGAGTTCTACGTATGGTAAAAGACTTAATTACAAGATAAATTAACTTAATTATAGGATAGAATATCCCTAGAAACACTGGTCTAACGTTTCTGATGGTTGAGACCGTGATTCCCATCGAGATATCAGTATTCCGCGAGATTTTCGGCCTTCCCGTTATATGAAATTGATCCTTTTACCATAAAATGCATCTTCCCTTATCGATGTCGATTGCCTTATTCGATCACTCCAGTTCCGAATCCGATGACGCCCGACCTCGGGCTTTCCTTCCGAAAATGCTAATCCCATTTTAAAGTATCCGGTCTTGAACTACACTTGAGCCCGAGCTTCCTTATATGCTCGGTTGTATCCGACCCAATATAGATAGTCCCCTCGTTTATTGGAGACTAATGACAAAAAACGATAGGAATGACTCTTCGATCGCCTGGGTATGGTCGGTGCATATCTCGGTTTGACCTCGACTCTCGATAATTGTCCCTCAGAGTCCGATCGTAAGTTCTGATGGGGTAAGCGGACCCCGATGGGACTCCGAGCTGATCATCTTCTACTCTCATCTTTGATTGATACCGATTGTGTATGTTTGCCCAAGTGACAGCCGGGTATTCAATCAAGCTTTGTTTGAGTTGTTGAGATGTCGTTGAACTTCGGGCATTGAGCCCTTGAGTAAAGGCCTGCACGGCCCAATCATCAGTGACCGGTGGTAAATCCATTCGCTCCATTTGAAGCGCGATACAAACTCTCTCAGCATTTCATTGTCCCTTTGCCTGACTTTGAACAAATCTGACTTTCTTGTTTCGACCTTAATGGCGCCTGCATGGGCCTTGATGAAGGTATCTACGAGCATGGCAAAGGAGTCGATGGAGTTCGGTGGTAAGTTGTGATACAATGTCATCGCTCCCTTGGACAGGGTCTCTCCGAATTTCTTCAGAAGGACGAACTCGATTTCATCGTCTTCGAGATCGTTCCCTTTTATAGCGCAAGTGTACGCCGTTACATGCTCATTTGGATCTGAGGTCCCGTTGTATTTGGGGATTTTCGGCATGCGGAACGTTTTTGGTATCGGTTTCGGAGCAGCGCTAGATGGGAAAGGTTTTTGTACGAACTTCTTTGAGTCCAAACCTTTCAACACTAGGGGTGCTCCCGGGATCTGGTCTACCCTCGAATTATATGTTTCCACCTTCTTGTCGTTAGCCTCGATCCTTTTTTCACCCAACTCGACCCGCTTAGTCAGCTCCTCGAGCATCTTTATGATTCCGGAATTTACTCCCGAACCGCTTTCGTTCAGTTGTGCTGTGACTGGCTCATTTTGAGGAGCTATCCTTCGAGAAGAACTGGCTTCGACTCTGTCCGGAATCTGACTGCAACTTTGTAATTGAGCTATGGCCGCTTGCTGAGCTTGCAGCATGTCAAATATCACTTTGAGGCTGATCTCATCTCCTCCATTATGTTTAATCCCTGAATGGTGTTCCCCTCGAACGCTGTTCGTCGGGTCAGAGGTCTGATCGGCGTCGACCGCCATTTGAGAATTGGCGTCGATCGGGACCTTGTTTTCGGGCATAATGTTGTTTTCGCCTTGGTGGTTAAACTCGTTGCTGATGGGAAGTGAGTGCGACATGACTATGTTGTAATCTGAAAAACAAAAAATTATGCAAAGAACAAGCGTAAAATAGTGTGTCACAGAGATGTTACACCTCGTGTGTTCGTGCGTTGTCGTATCGTAAGGTTGCTAACATGGTAAGAAGGTATTTTTTTTTGAGATATTTAAATAGGATGATAGTCATACGTTAAGTTTTTAAGTCAAATAAGTTGTGACACGGAAGTTGAAAGAAAAGTTTGTCGCAAGTTACGCTTGTAAATTTCACTGAAATTTGGGTCAAATGTGAAAGAGCTTTTCTCTCAATATACTTGAAGTTATGGGGTGATCCACCTATCAAATCGAATATCTACGAGTCTAGTTTCCAGCGCATTTAACCGTTTGTCGATACAACATCCGAGTAGAGAGAAATTCGCATTTCCGTACAAGGGTGCAAACTGCCACAGAACAGTGGGCCCACTTAAGTGATATAAATGGAGGCCTCCAACGTTTTTGGCCCTCATTTTCATCAAGACTAAACCTTAGATCAGCCCTTACACTCTCCCAAATTATTCTCCAGCAATCACAATCAAAGTCAAAGGCAAATCAAGTGATTACAACATAAGGAATCACATGACAATCATAATATCGTAGACTTCTCGTTGTTTTGATTTTCGGAAGAAAGCTTTGTCTTGAAATAACTCAAGTTGTAGAGTATTATTCAACTTTTAAGGTATGATTTAACCTTCTCTTCATCTATTTGAGCCTTACAAGTAATTAAACCTAGAAATTGGGTAGAAACCCCCATAGAATGAGCTTTTGCGATTCTTATGAACTCTTATGGACTTGGCTTTCTTGTTGGGCTGTTTTATGTAGTTTTAACATGTTGCTTGGAGTTATGGTGGTATGGATAGGATTTCACTGATGAGGGGGAGTAGGAAAGTAAAAAATTTGTAGTGCTTTGCGGGAAAGTTGAGCTACAAAAGAGCCTACGAACTTATGCCCGCGAGTTGCTTGCTTAAATGTCTAAGTGAAGACTCTCATGAGCTATGAGTTTGATTTGATCTCGAATAGTTCATTTTGTGTAGGTAGCCATTCATAAGGTATTCAAGGACCCGGAAGACGCGTATAGCTCTATCAACGAGGTATGTAGGGTCCTTCTTTATATCTTTCGGCATGACTAGAACTCGAATGAACGTTTATTGGATTGTTTCATCAAATTCGAACTGCTGCACTCCAAATTGATAAATATGATTAAATCTACCCTTTCACATGAATGACTCATATCGAAGAAGATTTAAGTATTCTCATCCTTCCTTGTTCATCACTCAAAGAGAATTGAAAATTCTTTTGTTCGTTCTTTTTCCGACGTCCATATTGATCATGGTTATTGTTAGCTTGAACATGATGTCTACTTCAAATAAATCCGTACTACGTAACTTCCATGTTTCTTGTGCTAGTTGTCTCATGGTTGGAAACCAAAGGACGTAGGGACAATAAAGATAGTTGAAGGATAACGACAATAGGTCACTTCGACTCTTGTCATGATATCGCTTCTTAGGTCGGTCTTGCATTGCACTTATGTATATATATGTGTGTGTTTATTTTCATTACCAAGCCGCGCTATAGTCGGCCGGGTAGACACTTATATGTGCACCTAGACATGTTTCTTCTTTACCGAGCCGTGTTGTAGGCGGCCGGGTAGGCACGTAGCTGTGCATTGCCACTGATCAGTTGGGCAGAGATGATGTTGTGATGATGAGCTCACCCCACAGAGGGATTTATTATTATTGTTATATG
>MCJB01035372.1:304115-327474 GCA_002018475.1 Nicotiana obtusifolia | reverse complement strand
AGAAACATAGGGATTTGGAGGAAGGGTGAGGGGAGTAGCTTAAAAATTATTTTCTTAAAAAATATTTTCTACTCTCTAACCAAACACTAGAAAATACTTTTCGAAAAAAGTTTTCAAAAACCAAACAAGAAAAAATAAATAATAAAATCACTCATTTTCATAAAAAATATATTTAAGGAAAATATTTTCCTTCGTACCAAACACACCCTTAATTGGAAATGCACCTTCTATTTAACCTTAAAATTTGTCTTTCATGAGGTGGCGTGGATATTCTAAATTGTGTAGTAATTGTGTAAATACATGATACATAGAACAAGTTGACTATTTTTTCTTTCAAAGGAAAAGAAATATAGATTTTAAAGGAAAGGTGCATAGTAATCTGCGTTCGGCTTATCGCTTATCGAATTATAAATGTAGTAATTTGCTAGCCATTCAATAAGACAACAGGCGGATTATTATCAGATTAACGATTATCGGGCGGTTTATCGGCTAAACCAAATAAAAAATTTTGAACAATCCTAGTCTTGTGAATACTAAATGGCTAAACTGCATAGTTCACTGACTTTTATTATTTCAACTTACTATTCATAATCCTCGGTACATTGTTCAATGAAGGCTTGTCATGGAGTACACAGAACAATCTCTGGAATAATTTTTTTGAATACTCTTAATAAAAATATGGGTAGTATCTGAAACTCTTGAACATCACGAGAAAGATGTGGGGCTCACCCGTGAAGGCTAAATCTGCTGCTAAAACTCTAATTGTAGGGTTATCTTTGCTATAATATTGAAAAGAAACAATAAGATGGAAAGGGTTAGTCTTTCAATTTAATAGGAGTAAGTGATAACCGAAAACTCGAAGGCATTTTCAGATTTATTTTTTGATAATACTCATGTAGCTTCTGTTGACCTCATTTCTAAATAGAATTCATAGAGGTCATGACTTTCTCTAGAAGAAATCAACTACGTAACGAAGATACACATATTGTCATGCATAAGGAGGTAAAAGTGTAAATCTAAAAATTCTTAACGGGTTAATGGTTTATCTGGCAAGAAAATTGAGTAATTCGCCCTTAAATCGTTAAACCGTTAATTATAAAATCTCAATCCGTTAAATCATCGATTCAATTCGATTAACGATTATGGTTCAATTTTGAACAACCCTACTGGCCAGCAAAGTCTCATATTTGTCATTGTAGCTCCGAGTTGCTGGAAAATTTAATGTCCCTTCACTTCCAACTCCCATTGTTGTTAATTACATGTATCTAAATAGTCCAGTGTTTTCCAATTTATTGCTTTGCTTATCAGTTTATCTGTTGATATTCTATGTCATTTGACTATTTAATCTCAATCAAAAAGTTAGAAGTAACCACTGTCTGTTTCGCTTTGATTCCCATTTTTATTCCAAAAATGGAAGGTAGAAAATCAACTTTCATTTTTTTTCTCTTCGTACTTTCCTTTCTCATCTAATAAAGAGGTCAATAGATTGAACAACCTTGTGCATAGTACCACAGACAGAATATCTGGAAGTTGGAGTACGCATTCATTCATATCATCTACCACAATAGAAAGATATCAACAAAAATCTCTGCTTGCGAACTGATAACACAAAAATAAGCATAACATCGTCAAAGCTAACTTACAAAGCATAAAACACATAGATCAATTTTTTTTGCAATTACGCAACCTATTATCGATATATTTTCTAGTTAATATTGTTGACAAAGGAAAGCTAATCCAGATTCCACACTTCTGAAAAAGTCTGCTTATATGATAAAAATATAACCAACTACTCGTAATGGACGACACCAATGAAGCCAAGCCAAGGAAGAATAGCACATTAAAACAGACTGCTTACAGAATTGGTATCACTTAACTGAAAAACAGGCACTGTGACTTAAAATGAAGCATTCATTTGAAGGAATTGTTAAATAAAGAGGATTTTAAGTTCTCCCCAAGCTTAGAAACACTTCCTCTGGACAATAGAGGGACCAATTTCATCATACTCGCCCATTGTTATACACATCTGCATCGGACATAGATATTAGTGCCGAATCACTTGAACTTTAAAGAGTTAACATACATTGATTGATTGATCAGTATGATAAAGCAAAAGGAAACTAACTTTTTTGAACGTACTGAGAGAAGCTAAAATTGATCCTCCTATCCAAGCGCTAAATTTCCTCTCAGGTGGTGCGATCACCTCGATCTTTGTGCTACTTGGAGCAAGAGCAGTGATTTCCTTGCTCAAATGTTCTGCTATGTCTGGAAACATAGTTGAGCCACCACTAAGTACAATGTTTTAAAATAAATCTTTCCTAATATCAACATCGCATCTCATAATTGAGTCGTACTTTTTCATGGATTCCCGTCGCTTCCACTCCAACCAATGATGGTTGGAAGAGGACTTCAGGGCAACAGAATCTCTCAACACCAATATTAACGACTTCTCCATAAGGAAGCTCATATCCCTTCTCTACTGATTTTGAGCAATTTTTTGCCTTCTTAATCTCTTGCTCAAAATCCAGTGCAACATAAGCAATCTTCTTCTTCATATGACAAATAGTATCTGTACGAACGTTAAAGATACAATTATAACCACTCTCCCAGAAAAGCTTATGCAGATAATCTGTAAGATCACGACCAGCAAGATTTAACCGTGAGATACCATGGGGAAGTGCATGTCCCTCATAGATAGGGACAATGTGGGTCACATCATCACCAGATTCAACCACAATACCTAGTTGAAAACAACAAACGAAATTAGTGACTAATTAAAACAGTAGAAAGCCAGCAAATGCTGGTATACAATCTTACGGAAGACACCACTCTAACGATTGGAAAAATCCTTAATATCATAAAGCAACATATCATAAAGGAGAGGTCTTCCAGTTGTACGACCACTAGCAAAGAGAGAAAGAACAGCCTGGATGGCAACATAGATGGCTGGAGCATTGAATGTCTCAAACATGATTTGAGTCATTTTCTCTCTGTTTGGCTTGGTGTTAAGTGGTGGCTCAGTCAGAAGAACGGGATGCTCCTCGGGTGCATCACGGAGCTCATTGTAAAATGCATGATGCAAGATTTTCTCCATATCATCCCAATTTCTTACTATGCCATATTCAATGGGATATTTCAGAGCCTCATCACCTACATAGGCATCTTTTTGTCCCATCCCAACCATGATGCCTGTATGACGAGGACACCAACTATACTTTCGAAAACAGCCTTTGGAGAATCATCCCCGCAAACCCGGCCTAAAGAAACAAACGAGAACTTATGATTCATTAGCAGGTCACATGGGGAGCAAACCTGTTAGCACCACGCATAGAGCTGAAATTGCAAGCAAATTTTTTTCTAACTAACCTTGATCATTTTAGTTCCGTTGTCAATAACAAGTGGTCGAATATCCTTCCCATCAGCCATCTTACATCAAACATTTCTTTTGCAGATTCAATTTAGGTGTGAGATCACTGGTACAAATATAGAGTCAAATTGAAAACTGTTCACAAGATCAAATGTCTGAGAACTTTCTTCTTTTATATTTGTTTGATTCTCTTTTTTATCTCCCTTCAAACTCAAAGTGTGATAGAGATTTTCATATTTCCTGTAAAAGTCCAATAAAAACAACAAGAACAATAGAAACAACATAGTGAAAACAAGTGCGGGATTCATGCCAAAAAAAAACAGAAAACCCCCGCAAAGGGAAGGAATAACAAAGGTCAAGTGCAGTGGGAGTTCATTCAAGCAATTTTCTCATGTTAAAAGTACAAAACATGGATTTTCCAAAATCTTAATTCTCCTTCCTGCCTATATATAATGGTTCACATTCATATATATATGAAGTTCACATTCATATATAATGGTTGTATAAGAATCAATAAATGTAAGATAATATAAAAAACGGCTGTATAAGAACTAAACTTAAGAAAACATGAATAACACAGAATGGTAATATGAAAAATGCTAGAAATAGTATTACTAAAGAATATTTTGCAATCTTGGAGACATCATTTCAGAAATGAGTTTGAAAAAAGATAGTAAGAAATATTTGTTTTGACAAGAAAAACGATTATATTAGGTTTCAGGCAAACTAAATGTTACTAGCAGACTGTTTACTTCCCTAACTCACTTTCAACTCTCACACTTCTTTTCAGTGACAAACTCTCGCATTTCTTTTATTCAACTTGTGTTCATGTTGCCCACTTTTTACATGCTGAATCAAGAACTAAAACTATTAACACAAAAAGTCACTTTGTGCAAATATATCACGGGGGTAAATCCGTTGACCACTTAATTTACACAAGCAAAGCTCCGTTCGAAAGAAAATTATATATCCTTATTTCCCAATTTTGGTGTCATGGTTGGCGGGCAAAGGGGGGTTCCGTTCCCATTACATGCGAATTCATCCCACCTAGGGTGGAGGAGGCAACAAATTTTCACCAAAATTAAAGAAACTGTCTATAGTGTAGGGGTTTAATTAAGTGTTTGATTTTAAGAACTTACAAGAGATGCTTAGTGCAATTAATCCAAAATTTAATGTGTGCTTAGTGAAGATACTTACACATCTAATCTGAACAAATTAGTATCATATTATCAGAATGGTCTGGTCTTCCTTCATTTGGTTCTTATAATTTTTTTTAACCACTTTGATGATCAAGATGATATACATAATTTCTTCCGACCAGAACATGTTCAACAACATTTGGATCAGATAACCACATGAAATCATCCTACCTAGTGTCAAACTTAACCTAAAAATTGTAGGTAACCAGTTAGACCAACAAACCATTTAGCAACCAATAAATAGTAAATGCAAAGAAACAGAGATCAACTACACTGAAAATGATCGATCATCAAACAGAATTGAAGCTTACCTTTATGAAATCGCACCCAACTTATTGCCAATTCAGTATTGAGAATGTGAGAGAAACAGAGACTTTATCTGGTAAACAGAAAGAGCTAGAAAACGGGGAGAAAAACTAACCAAGGGATGGCTTTAGGATTTAAGCGATATGAGTGCAATATATAAAATTGTGTTTTTATAAATATGGGTTAAAAACTACTACTATTTAATTTAGTGTATCCGCCTTTGGACGATCTATATTTTCGGCAGTACAGACAGATAAATTTAAATGGTTGGGTATAAAAGCTGAATGACAGAGAATAATTATAAGAGAAGTGGAAATCCCAAACTCCTGCATTCTATTGTTTAGACTGAAATAACGATAAATGCAAATAAAACTGAAATTTTGAATAATATCATTGTTGCCAATTCTTTTGTTCTTTTCGCCTTTTTTCTTTTTCTTTTGAGAGCTAATTATAGGGATAGTCATTTAACAAGTGACGATTCTCCAGAAGAGGAAGGTCAATTTAGAGTGTGTCTAGGAGACGAGTTGGGTAGGATCGAAGGCGAGGGATGCAGACTGGTATAAGCTGCGGTACTCTGGAGTTTTGAAGAGTAAGAATTGAGAAGGTATTTTGGTGGTCAGGCGGGTGAATGATAGATTAATGACTATCAAGTTAGTGGTCAGAGAGTACACCATCATTGTCGTTAGCACTTACGCGCAGCAAGCTGGCTTGGATGAGGAGGTCAAAAGGCACTTTTGGGAAGCATTGAATGAGATTGTGCGTGGTATTCCGCCTGCTGAGAGGTTATTTATAGGAAAGGATTTCAATGATCATATTGGGTCAACTGCGGGCGGCTATGGCGAGGTACATAGCGACTTCGGTTTTGCGGATAAGAGCGATGGGGGTACTTCGCTGCTGGATTTTGCAAAGGCTTTTGAGTTGGTGTTTGCGAACTCTAGTTTTCAGAAGTGGGAGGAGCATCTGGTTACTCTCTGAAGTGCGGTGGCGAAGACGCAGATTGATTATCTCCTCCTCAGGAGATGTGATAGAGGGTTGTGCAGGGATTGCAAGGTTATACCGGGTGATACCCTCACGGCGCATCATAGGCTCTTGGTGATGGACGTCGGTATCATGATAAAGAGGAAGAAGAGGTTTATACGTGGTCAACCGAGGATCAGGTGGGGAGCCTTGACTAAGGATAAAGCCCAGGAGTTGGGGGGAGGTTATCGGTCATGGGAGCCTGGAAGAGTAGTGAGGATGCGAGTGCTATGTGAACGACGACGGCGAGCTGTATAAGGGAGGCGGCGAAAGAGGTGTTAGGTGTCTCGAAGGATTACTCTGGCCGGCACAAAGGCGACTGGTGGTGGAATGAAGTAGTCCAAGGTAAAGTAGAAGCGAAGAAGGTGGCATACCTGAAGTTAGTAGAGGGCACATGCGAGGAGGAGAGGAGAGAGAACAAAGAGAAATATAAGGTAGCCAGGAATAAGGCTAAGTAGGCAGTCTTGGAGGCTAAGACTGTGACATTTGGTAGTCTATATGAGGAACTGGGGGACAAATGAAGGTAGAAGAAGTTATTACGACTGGCCAAAGCGAGAGAGAGGAAAGCTCGGGATCTGGATCAGGTGAGGTGCATCAAAGATGAGGATAGTAGAGTATTGATGGGAGAGGAGCAGATTAAGAGGAGATGGCAGACTTACTTTCATAGACTTCTGAATGAAGAGGGGGATCAAGACATTGTGCTAGGTGAATTGGGGCACTCCAAGAGTCACCGAGACTTTAGGTACTGCAGGCGCATTAAGGTCGGGGAGGTTGTGGAGGCCATGTGTAAGATGAGCAAGGTTAGAGCAACCAGGCCAGACGAAATTCCGGTAAAATTTTGGAGGTGTGTGGATAGAGCAGGCCTAGAGTGGCTGACTAGGCTATTTAATGTTATTTTTAGGAGAAGAGGATGCCGGATGAGTGGAGTTGGAACATGGTGATTCCGTTGTATAAGAACAAAGGTGATATCCAGAGTTGTAACAACTATAGGGGTATCAAGTTACTAAGTCATACTATGAAAGTCAGGGAGAGGGTGGTAGAAGTGAGGGTGAGAAAAACGGTGTCTATATGCGACAGCTAGTTCGAGTTCATGGCGGGTCGTTTAACTACGGAGGCTATCACCTTATCAGGAGGTTGGTGGTGTAGTACAGGGATAGGATGAAGAATTTGCACATGGTGTTTATTGACCTGGAGAAAGCGTATGACAAGGTTCCTAGAGAGGTTCTTTGGAGATGCTTGGAGGCTAAATATGTGCTGGTGGCCTACATTAGGGAGATTAAGGACATATATGATGGAGCTAAGACTCAGGTTAGGACAGTAGGAGGAGACCTGGAGCATTTTTCGATTGTTATGGGTTACACTAAGGATCTGCGCTCAGCCCATTCGTATTTGCCTTGGTTATGGACGCACTGATACGCCACATTCAAGGGGAAGTGCTATGGTGTATGTTATTCATTGATGACATAATTCTGATTGATGAGACGCGAGGCGGCATTAACGAGAGGTTGGAGGTTTGGAGATAGACCTTTGAGTCTAAGGGTTTTAAATTGAGTAGGACTAAGACGGAATACTTGGAGTGCAAGTTTGGCGTGGAGCCGAGAGAAGCGAGCACAGAACTGAGGCTTGAATCACAGGTCATCCCCAAGCGAGGCAGTTTCAAGTACCTTAGGTCGGTTATCCAGGGGGATTAGAAGAGGATGTTACGCATCGTATAGGGGTGGGGTGAATGAAATGGAGGCTAGCATCTGGAGTACTGTATGAAAAGAAAGTGCCTTTGTCACTCAAAGGTAAGTTTTATAGAGCGGTGGTTAGACCGACCATGTTGTATGGGGCTGAGTGTTAGCCAGTTAAGCACTCACATATCCAGAAGATGAAAGTAGCAGAAATGATAATGTTGAGGTGGATGTGCAGGCATACTAGGATGGATAAGATTAGGAATGAAGATATTCGGGAGAAGGTGAGCATAACTCCTATGGAGGACAAGATGCGTGAAGCGAAACTCAGATGATTTTGGCACGTTCGGAGGAGAAGCCTAGATAACCCGATAAGGAGGTGTGAACGGTTGGTTTTGGCAGGTACGAGAAGTGGTAGAGGGCGGCCTAAGAAGTATTGGGGAGAGCTGATCAGAGAGGACAGGGCGTGGCTTCAGAATTCCGATGACATGGCCCTTGATAGGAAGATGTGGAGGTCGAGCATTAGGGTTGTGGGTTAGGAGGTGGTTGAGCATTGTTCCACTTTGTACAAGTGTCATGCTAGTCTGATAGGATTTTCTCTTAGACTGCTAGTGGTTCATGTTGTGTTCACACTATTCTATAATTTTTCTTTGTGCCGGACCTTATCTACTGATTATTTTTAGTGCTTTACATCTATTCTTTGGTTCTTATGTTGCTGTCATTATTTCTATTATTTTTTGTTGATAGTACTGATATATTATCTTTTGTTGTCTTCTTGAGCCGAGGGTCTACCGGAAACAACCTCTCTACTCCCCGGGGTAGCGGTAAGGTCTGCGTACACTCTACTCTCCGCAGACCCCACTTGTGAAGTTTTACTGGGTTAGTTGTTGTCGTCATTTAACAACCCAACAAAAAATTTCGTTGTGTCCTAGTAAAGAAGAAATATTCAAACATTTCTAGTATAATACTTTTTGTGCTAGTATATTAGACTTAACCATATGTTGGTTTGAATTAACTAAACTGATTATTATAACAATTAAATCAATTTAATAATCAATATCAATGTTCCGCGTCGTACAAAAATTAAATTTTAGTTTCAGTACATACATGTTACCGGTACTTCAATCGATCAAATAATTTAGCATTTATAAATACATATTTGATAATCAAAACTATGCTCAATGTTTCTTCATAAATAATTAGGAAATAATATTCTGTAACGACCTGACCGGTCGTTTTAAATACTAGCTTACTTTTTTGCGTTCCGAGACTTTTCCTAGCTCTATTTGATATTTTTTTGATTTACGTGCGTGATCCGTGTCGTTTTCCAAAAAGCTTTTACCTAAATTTTTGAGATCTCGCATTTGCGGGCTCGCTTTTACGGCCAACTAATCGCATTTGCGATACTGGGCTGGTGGGATGGAATTTCGCTTTTGCGAAGAATAGTTCGGATTTGTGGACTATGTGTGTTCACTTTGGCGACCTTTGAGTCGCTTTTGCAACTGGGTGCTCAGGGCTGGCAGCTTCACAAATGCGAAGCTTAGCTCGCAATGAATTTCGTTGCATTTGCGACTTCATTGGGCTTGATGTATTGATAAATGCAATCAGTGTGTCGCATTTGCGAACAGGAATTCGCAATTGCAATAGCTGTAGCTGGGTAAAAGAGGGAAAAATTGGGACTTAGCTCATTTTACACAATTTTTCAACCCTAAACACTCTAGATGGGATATTTGAAGAACTTTTTCTTCCCAAATTCATGGTAAAATTTTTTAACTAGTTTTAAATCAATTTCAATTACTTTTTATGAGTTTTTAACATCAAATCTAAGAATCTCATGGTAAAAATTAGGGGTTTTAGTAGAATTTAGGGATTTTATAAAATTGAGATTCAGGCCTCAAATCGAGGTCAGATTTCGAATCAAATCACATAATCGAGCTCGGGGGTGAATGGATAATCGAGTTTTGGTTCGAATCTCGGGTTATGACCAAGCGTGCCCAGGGTTGATTTTCGTTGACCTTTTCAATTTAACTAAAGATTGAACCTCTTTCATTTGTGGGTAGTTTCTAAAGCTTGTTTTGAATTATTTGAATGATATTTGGCTAGATCTGATTGGTTGGAGGCTTGTCTTAAAGGAAAATACCGTGGTTGATTGTTGATTGTGTTCCAGAATGAGGTAAGTGTCTTGCCTAGCTTTGTTGAGGAAATATTTCCTACTAATTGATATTGTTTGCTATATGCAGGGGTGTTGCATATACGAGTTGACGAGCGTATCCGGGATTTCCATGCTCGGGAGGAGGAATTATATGCTTCTTTGTGCCTTGTTTAACTTAATAATCCCTTAAACTAGAGTTCACATAATTTGATGATTAATAAACTCAATTAACTGTGTTAAAAGTCATGCTAGAGCATATATGACACCTCAAAGAGATTTAATGTGCTGTCTTGAGATCCATTGCATACCTAACTTGATAGTGGTATCACGAACTATGATGACCCGATAGGTCATTTTTAGTTTAGCCTTCATTTCTCTGTGTTATGAGATCTCGAATAGCTCCATTAAGCATTCCTCAATTTATTTCCGCAGCCCATATCTTTTTTCGAAAAATTTTTATGTGACAAAAATTGAAGAAAATGTGAATTTGAGTTGACTACGGTCAACATTTGTGTAAACGGACCCGGATAAGTATTTTGATGATCCTGGCGGGTCCTTATTATGATTTGGGACTTGGGCGTATGCCCGGAATTGAATTCGAAAGTCCCTAACTTGATTTAATCTGATTTGTTGAAAACTAATAATTTGAAGGTTTAAAGAATTCCTAAGTTTGACCGTAGTGTTGATTTTGTTGCTACCAGGTTCCAATTTTAATTCCGAAACTTGGTATAGGTTCATTTCACTATTTATGACTTGCCTACAAAATTTGGTGTAAAACGGAGTTGATTTGACGTAATTCAGACGTCCGGTTGTTAAATTTGAAAGTTTTTAAGTTTCTTTGAAAATTTCATATATTGATGTCCGATTTTTAGATCTAGGTGTTATTTTGGTGTTTTGATCGCGCGCGTGAGTTTGTATGATGTTATTACACTTGTGTGCATGTTTGGTTTGGAGCCCAAGGGGCTCGGGTGAGTTTCGGATAGGCGACGGACCATTTCGAATTTAGAAGAAATGCTGGTTTTTCACTGATCTGATATCTGGTGCATTGCTATTCGAGACCACTAATCTACACCCGCTATCGCGAAAGGTAACTGCGGATTGGGTAGGTTTTCTTCTCCGTGAATGCGGAGAAGGGCTCGCCAACGCGGATCATTGGAGGGGTAACCCTTCGCGAACACGGCTCTTCATTCGCGAACGCGATGAGTAAGGGGTTTTGTGGGAGGGCTGGGACTTATTCTACACGAACGCGAGCCCAGACTTGCGAACGCGGTGGTCAGGGAGGACAGACCATCGTGAACGTGTGAGGTCCCTCGCAAACATGAAGACCATTTTGGTCGCTGCACTTCGCGATCGCGTCATGCCCTTCGCGACCACGAAGAAGGCCAGACGCCCAATTAATTAAATATCCCAAATTCGGAATTTTCTTCATTTTTCACCATCTCCACATTTGAGCTCAGCCTAGAGGCAATTTTGAAGAGGAATTTCATCTCCACTTTATAGATTCGAGTCGTAATCAAAATTGTGTCTTTTATTTTATGTTAAAATCTGTCTTTCTTAATCTTTTATTTTTGACATTCTTACATTTATATACATCTCCAATGAGGCTTTATATGTGTGTGTATATATATACACACACATGATAACTGAACAAGTTAACAATTTTTTTTCTTTCGAAGGAAAAGAAATTAAATAGATTTTAAAGGAAAGGTGCCCCATTGACATTTACACTGCTGGCTTGCCCAACCGAATTGCAAAGTCTGAAATCTTTGACTTTGTAGTTTCAAGTTGCTATAGTTCACTTCAACTCCCACTTAATGCACCCATTGTTATTAATCACATGTATCTAAATATTCTAGTGTTTTTTTTTTCTCTTTGTGCTTTCCCTTCTCATCTATTAAAAGGTCAATAGATTGAGCAACCTTATATACAGTGACTTAAAATGAAGCATTCGTTCGAAGGAATTGTTAAGTAAAGAGGATTTTGGGTTCTCACCAAGCTTAGAACACTTCCTGTGGACAAGAGAGGGACCAATTTCATCATACTCGCCCTTTGTTATTCACATCTGTATGGGACATAGATATTAGTGCTGTATCACTTGAGCTTTAAAGAGTTAACAAGAAGACGTTCATACTTATTTGAGATTTGGACTTAACAAATTTGATTTATTGATCAATAAAATAAAGCAAAAAGAAACTGACTTGTTTGAAAGTATTGAGGGAAGCTAAAATTGATCCTCCTATCCAGGCGCTGTACTTCTTCTCAGGCGGTGCAACCACATTGATCTTCATGCTGCTTGGAGCAAGAGCAGTGACTTCCTTGCTCAGACATTCTGCTATGCCAGGAAACATAGTTGATACACCACTAAGCACGACGTTTGAAAATAAATCTTTCCTAATATCAATATCGCATCTCATGATTGAGTTGTATACTTTCTCATGAATTCCTCTCACTTCCTTTCCAACCAATGATGGCTGGAATAGGACTTCAGGGCAACGGAACCTCTCAGCACCAAGGGTTATGATATTTCCATCAGGAAGCTCATAGCCCTTCTCTACTGATTTTGAGAAACTTTTTGCCTTCTCAATCTCCTGTTCAAAATCCAGTGCAACATAAGCAATCGTCTGCTTCATATGACGAATAATTTCCAATGCAAAGGCAATGTGTGATAAATAACAACCCTCCTTGAGATTCATGACAATATCCTTGAGATAATCGGTAAGATCACGACCACCAAGACATAACTGCAAGATAGCATGGAGAAGTGCATGTCCCTCATAGATTGGGACACTGTAGCTCACACTAGTACCAGAAGCACAGTACCTTGTTGCAAACAGCAAAAGAATTAGTGACTGATTGGAACAGTAGAGAGCCAACATATGTTGGTATTCCATCTGCTGCTTACCAGTTGTATGATCACTAGCAAAGAGAGAAAGAACAGACTGGGTTGCAACATACATGGCTGGAACATTGAATTCCTCAAACATGATTTGAGTCATTTTCTCTATGTTTCGCTTGGGGTTAAGTGGTGCATCAGTCAGAAGAACAGGATGCTCCTCGGGAGCAACAGCGAGCTCATTGTAAAATGTGTGATGCCACATTTTCTCCATATCATCCCAGTTGTTTACTATACTATGCTCAATGGGATATTTCAATGTCAAAGAACCCCTTTTAGACATAGCATCATCACCAACATAGGCATCTTGTACCATTCCGACCATGACGGCAGCGTGACGAGGACGGCCAACTATGCTTGGGAAAACAGCCCTTGGAGAATCATCCCCAGCAAAGCCTGCCTAAAGAAACAAACGATGCAGCTATTGTTCATTAGTAGGTTAAGCGATACAGTTAACACCATGCTTAGAGCTGAAATAGCAAGCGGTTTGTTCTAACTAACCTTGCTCATTTCAGTTGCATTGTCAATAACAAGTGGTCGACTATCCTTCCCATCAGCCATCTTGTAAGGACTTCAAATATTTATTTTGCAAGTGTAATTTAGGTGAGAAATCACCGCTACAAAAACAGAGTCAAAGTGAGCTGTTCACAAAATCAGCTGATTCTGAGAAATTTCTTCCTTTAATACATTGTTTGATCAAGCTCAAGGTGAGATATGGTTTCGTATTTCCAGTAGAAATCACCAGCTATTCACATTAACCTCCCCTATGTCGACTAAAGGCAGAGAAAACAAGTAAGGAATTCATGCAAAAAACCCCCAAGGGGAAGATGTAATCACTTGGTGGAAGGCAATCATGCTACCAACAAACTGAATCAAGAACCTTACCCAAAAAGTTACTTTGTGCAAATATATCACACATGTAAGTCGGCTGACTACTCAATTTGCACGAGCAATGCTCAATCAAGAGCCAAACAGAAAATTACATATCTTTATTAAATTTGCACGAGCAATGACCAATCAAAATAAAATTTGTCCTACATAGGAGTTAACAGGCAAGAACTTTTTCACACCAAAATTAAATAAGCTGCTTTTATAGAAAAAAATATTTATCTTGTCAATCCTTTTAGCTCGATCAATAGTCCCATCAGTGTGTGGTTTTTCCTTTTCTACACAAATTTTTAAACAAAATCTTAACGCGTGCTTAGTGAAGACACTTATGCGAATAATCTGAACAAAATTACCAATTTGGTTACACTGCAAAGCGTTCCATATATTGTCAGAAAGGTCTCATCTTCCTTCATTTCGTAGGCTTGTTAAACAGTCTCGTGAAAGACAATCAACGGCACGTTCTTATTTCATGATCATAGAAAACGTATTCAACAGCTAATTTGGAACAGAAACCACATGAAATCATCGAACAATGTGTCAAACTGAATCTAAAATCAACTAAATCAATACTCAGATACCCAAAATTTAGTAAACCAGTTACAATCAACAAATCGTTTTAGCAACAAATGACGAATACTAAGCACCTAAATAAAAGTGAAATAGAGGCAAATCAAGTTCGGGAACTAGTTAAACACTGAATGTGATCGATCATTGAAACTTACCGTTTGTGGAAACGAATTCATTGCTAGTTCAGTATTGAGAGTGTAAGAACAACGTAGGACCTTTTCGTTCTGCTAACACCTTTTGATTTGGCGTAACCGAGGAACGAGAAAAGCTAGGATCCAAACATTATGCTACCGAACCGTGTAAAATTGTAAATGTAGATCATAAGTCGTGTAAAAAATATTTGTGTAATCATATTATTTAAAATTTAAAAGGCAATTGCGGGCAATTCTATTTAATAAGGCAAGCTGTTAAATAAGATAAATGATAAGTAACCTTTCGAATAACTTAAAGTACACTAATAATGTAAAAATTAGTTACATATAACTTAAATCCATGCAAATACACCTTATGTTTTGAATCTCCTGGACCAATTTTTTGCTGATTTTTTTCTTTGGCAAATTTTCTTTTGTGCAACGTCAACGAGAGGTCTTTATAAGTTAAATGTAGATGTTACTTTCAATTGCGAAAATTTTCATGTAGGTTTGGGAGGAGTCATAAGAGATTATAGTGGTGATTGGACTGCGGGCTTTTCTAACGTTTCTTTTGCAGGTTCACCACTACAAGCAGAACTATTGGCGTTAAATCATGGCCTTCAAGCAGCCAATAATTTGCGTCTCCTCTCATTGGAAATAAAAATAGATTCAACAAAAGCAATCAAGCTTCTAAGTGATGATAATAGTATACTAACGTGTCTCATCAATAAATGCAGGTTGTTAATACTCTGGGCGAGACACTCAATAGTCAGGTATAACTTTCGAAAAGGGCAATGAAGTAAAACATCTACTAGCTAAGGAAGCTTTCAAAAAGTCCATCATAAACAAGCCTATGTATTTTGTACGTCCACCAACTTTTGTTGAATTAAATGTTGCAAAGGAACGTGAAGGGATACCTCTTTTTGTTAAGCATCTATCAGATGCTACTTATAATATCTAGTTAGTTTAGAAAACATAAATATCCTAAGATAAAGTGTCCTAATTAGTGACACTACTATGTTGAAAGAACTTATACCTTAGTATTACTATAAAAAATATCCTGTTTTCTCAACAAAAAAAAAGAAGAAGAAGAAGAAGAAGAAGAAGAAATGTTCAAACTTTTCTAGTATAATCGAGCCAGGAATTTTAATAATGAAATTCAAAAAATTCAAATCTGCAACCTGAAGTAATTTTTGAACTACCTTTGCACTAAGATGAGACAAAATTCAAAAGTTTATATATATTTCTACAATATTTTTATACTTCCATGGTTAGTTAAATATTTGATATTAACTCTCATCCCTAGGCTTTAATGAATGATGTTTGTTTTTCCAACTTAGAAAGGTGATGGACATATTTCTTTCAACAAAAATTTTAAGAAAGGATTACTACATCCTAAAGCCATAAGGCGTACCAAACCAAAGAAGAAAATCAGAAAATCAGAAATATTCAAATACCTCTAGTAGAACATTTTTTGTAGTATGCTAGTCTTAGGCATGTATTTCAAAATTTGAATTACTTTGACTAATTTAATCTAAAGTATGAATGGTAAAGAAGTTGGAGAAATTTTCTCCGCTCCGGAGAAGTTACTCTAATCTTCGGTAAAGCTTATCCGCACCTGTGTTTACATCAAGCAAATGCTTACATGACACTTGTCTTGTATATAAATTGTTTATCACTTAATCATGGTTAGGTAATATGCATCTGCCCTTTTATTTGTAAGTCTCATGATTAAACTGTTTGGTTTGGCGTAAAGTAAAACAGCTGATCGTCACTGTTCAAGTGGAAGTTTTTTTTCTCTCTCTTAATTCCGTACTGATTTGTTCACACAATCTTGAGATAATGCATCCATTGGATCCGTTCTTCGATCCCATTTGATTGCTTATTGTGTGCACTTGTTGCCATGAAATTAGTTTCTTAAGCAATTCCACAGTGGTAATAGACTTGGGATGCAATTGATTTCACCATTTTTCACGATGTAGTTTCACAGTTCTGGGCAAATAATCGTTTTCAAATCAGAGTATTCGCATCCGTTATGGAAATGAATGCCTTTAATAATTTATCTGCAGTACCAAAATCTGAATATGCATCATATTTTGCACAATTTCAAACAGTTGGAGTTTTCAAAAAGGATCAACAATCTTTAATTGAATGAGAAGACAAGTTATTGAATAAACCAATATCTTATAAAAAATAACAATGATAATATAAAGTGATAAAAAAATTTAAACTAGGTTAAAAGTTAAAACACACAAAAGGAAAAAAAATGACGGAAAAAAAACGTCTAACACTCAACTGAAAAGAGAGGTTGCATTTTGTTAGCTTTTTGTACAGTAACTAATTGTGTTGCCTTTCTCTGAAGAAAAAGCTTGTCAGTCAACTGTCACTTATTTTTCTTGCCAAAGTGGAATCAAAATGCTTCTTCTGTCCGTTGAATTTTCAAAGTATAATGGCATTCATTCATACAGATCACTTGCATCAATAAAATGGTATTAACCAAAAGTATTTGCTAGCAAACCGATAACAAAAGAGTATAGCATCTTAAAAGCAAAATAAAAATTAATCCGAACCAAAACATAGATCTACCCTTCTGCAATTTCACGAGGACATATCGTTGTATTTCTTGAAAATCTTGTTCAATGAAGAAAAGCTAATACACATTCCACACTACTGAAAAGTCTTATTAAAAGAGAAAGAAAATATAACTAGCTGCTCTTAACCCGAAAAGCAACAGAATATAAGCATTAGTTATTGACGGTCCACCAGTTTCGTGCTTACTAGCTAAATTACAAAGAAAAGATTAGCACGTTAAAACAGACTGCTCACAGGATTGGGTATCACTTCAATAAAGAAACAGGTCACTGTGACTTTAAATGTAGCATTCATTTGATGGGATTTGAAAAGAGAGGATTTAAGTTATCAAACCACTCTTAGAAGCACTTCCTATGGATAATTGAGTGACCATATTCATCGTACTCGCCCTTTGTTATCCACATCTGCATGAGACGTAGATATTAGTGTTAAATCCCTCAGCTTAAAAGAGATAACTAGAAGACTTTCATTGTAAGAACCAATTTGGGATTGCGATGTCGTTGAATGATTGATTGATCAGTAAAATAAAGCAAACAGAAACTAACTTGTTTGAAAGTACTGAAGGAAGCTAGAATTGATCCTCCTATCCAGGCGTTGTACTTCCTCTCAGGCGGTGCAATCACATTGATCTTCGTGCTGCTCAGAGCAAGAGCAGTGATTTCCTTGCTCATATGTTCTATTATTCCAGGAAACATAGTTGATCCACCACTAAGCACAATATTTAAAAATAAATCTTTCCTAATATCAACATCGCATCTCATGATTGAGTTGTAGGTTTTTTCATGAATTCCTGTCGCTTCCATTCCAGTCAATAATGGTTGGAAGAGAACTTCAGGACAACAGAACCTCTCAGCGCCAAGAGTTATAACGTGTCCATCAGGAAGCTCATAGCCCTTCTCAACTGATGAGCTATTTTTTGCCTTCTCAATCTCATCTTTAAAATCCACTGCAACATAAGCAATCGTCTCCTTTATATGACGAACAATTTGCGATGCACAGTTAAATGCAAATATATTACATTTCTCTGTGAGATTCACGAGAACATTCATGAGGCATTCTGTAAGATCATGACCAGCAAGATTTAACCGCGAGATAGCATGCGGAACACTACTAGAATTCCTGTAAAAAGCGACCAAAATTTAGCGACCAACATTGGTATATAAAGAAAAGCAACCAAAGTTGGTCGCTAAACTGGTGAAAATAATAAAATAATAATTTTAAATACATTAGTGACCAAAGTTGGTGCTATTTGGTCGATAATTTCGTCAAACTGTTGACCGGACTGGTCAGACTTGCTTGGTCAAAGAAATACTCAGATTAGCGACCAACGTTGGTCGCTTAAGGGGACCCACTTATAAAATTTTAATAATTATAATATTATTTAAATCAAATTATAAAATATAAATAAATAAAATCTAAAATTAGCGACCAAAGTTAGTCGCTAAATAAAGAGTAAACAGATAGAGACCAACTTTGGTCGCTAATTTGGGACCCAATTATAAAATTTTAATAATTATAATTTTATTTAAATTTTTTTATAAAATATAAATAAATATAATTCAAATTTAGCGACCAAACCTGGTCGCTTAGTAAAATTGAGACCAACTTTGGTCGCTAATCGGGGACCCAGTTCTAACGTTTAACAATAATATTAATATTTTAAATATTATATGAAATATAAATAAATCTGATTTAAATTTAGTGACCAACTTTGGTAGCTAATTTTAAATTATGTATAATTAGCGACCAAAGTTGGTCGCTTTTCAGGTCAACATTGGTCAAAATTAAAATCACTTTTGTATTTACTATCTAAATAATATAAATGTAAGCCGTTAACACTTTTGTAATACAAGATGAATAGACTAAAATATACTCTAACATGTTATATATGCAGTTAAGTAGTACTACGAAGCGTGCGTCCGTATCCACACATATATATATATATATATATATATAAAAGAACATGAAGCGCTCGGAAACACAGGGACGGTTTCTTTTAGGTATTGATACACTTGTAAATTGATTCATCGACTTATAACCTACTCATATGCATGTATATATATTAACAATAAATTAAAACGTCTCGACTTATATCAATTAATATATATATATATATATATATATATATATATTAAAGAACATGAAGCGCTTGGAACACAGGGACAGGTTCTTTTAGGTATTGATACACTTGTAAATTGATTCATCGACTTATAACCTACTCATATGCATGTCTATATATTAACAATAAATTAAAACGTCTCGACTTATATATATATATATATATAAGTCGAGATAGATAGATATATATATATATATATATATAGATAGATAGATAGATAGATATATATATATATAGCTTAATTGATATAAGTCGAGACGTTTTAATTTATTGTTAATATATATACATGCATATGAGTAGGTTATAAGTCGATAAATCAATTTACAAGTTTATCAATACCTAAAAGAACTCGTCCTTGTGTTCCGAGCGCTTCATGTTCTTTTATATATATATATATATATATATACACACACACACACACGGATACGCACGCACGCTTCGTAGTACTACTAAACTGCATATTTTAGTCTATTTATCCCTTGTATTATAAAAGTGTTAACGGCTTATATTTGTATTATTTAGATAGTAAATACAAAAGTGATTTTAATTTTGATGTTGACCTGAAAAGCGACCAACTTTGGTCGCTAACTATACATAATTTAAAATTAGCGACCAAAGTTGGTCGCTAAATTTAAGTCAGATTTGTTTATATTTCATATAATATTTAAAATATTAATATCATTGTTAAACGTTAGAACTGGGTCCCTGATTAGCGACCAAAATTGGCCTCAATTTTACTAAGCGGCCAGGTTTGGTCGCTAAATTTGAATTATATTTATTTATATTTTATAATACTTTAAATTAAAATTATATTTATTAAAATTTTATAATTGAATCCCAAATTAGCGACCAAAGCTGGTCTCTATCTTTTTAATTTTTAGTTAGCAACCAACTTTGGTCGCTAATTTTAGATTTTATTTACTTATATTTTATAATATGATTAAAATAATATTATAATTATAAAAATTTTATAAGTGGGTCCCTTTAAGCGACCAACGTAATCTGAGTATTTCTTTGACCAAGCAAGTCTGACCAGTCCGGTCAACAGTTTGACGAAATTATCGACCAAAAAGCGACCAACCTTGGTCGCTAATGTATTTAAAATTATTATTTTATTATTTTCACCAGTTTAGCGACCAAAGTTGGTCGCTAAATTTTGGTCGCTTTTTTCCGGATTTCTAGTAGTGAGAGTCGAAATTCGACACCCCGGAGCTAGAGCCCCTCCTGGGCTTGCGGGCCACCCTTTCCTTTGGTTTCTTCATCTCTGAGCCCGGGGAGCCCGAAGGTTTTCTTTTCCTTTTCTTCTTTTCCTCTGTGGCATCCTCGGGCTACCCCGCAACGCAGGGATCAACGGACGGGGGCACGTCTTCGTCCCCTTCCATAGGCATAAGTTCGGTGGTCTTAGGCAAACCTGCAATAACAAAAGGGAAGAGAAATTAGTGTAATGAAAGATAGAAACATGGTATTAACTATTCAGAAAGAGGCCTTACCATGAGAACAGGCCTCATATCAGCCCTTTGAGAGTCCCCGCCATGTGCGCTCGGAGTACAGCATCTGAGTACAGATGCCCTCGATCCATTCCTTTAGCTGGGAAATCGCATTCGGAACCCGGGCAATAGCTGCACAACCACAAGCATGAATGAGAATAAAGAAATTAAAGGAAAAGAAAATCTTTGACGCTTGCAGAGAGATTGCACTTACGGGATGCGTTCCACTTTTTAGGAAATGGCATGTACTCGGGGGGAATCAAGTCTTCGGACTTCGCTCGAAAGAAGAATCGCTGCCAGTCCTGGTCTTGGTCTTCGTCAATACTAAAAAAAGGGGCCTTATTAGTCCGGCGAGTAAGTTTGATCAGTCACCCTCGAAAAATTTGGGGACCGTATAATCGAAGTAGATGATCGATCGTGAAACGACGAGACTCGGTCTTGTCCACGAAGAAGCGGAGGATGATCACTCTGAGGCACACCTCGTACCTCTTGCAAAACTCCAGAATAACCGGGTCCATCGGGCCCAGCATGAAGGGGTAAGTGTAAACACTTAAGTACTCCTCCACGTGGGTAGTAATGGCATCCTCGGTCGGCCTGGGGACTAGTACGTCTTTGTCTTCCCAATTGCAGTCCTTTTGGACCATGGGAAGAATGTCTTCGGTCACGGAGCATATGTACCTTGATGCTCCTTCACTTCTGTCCTATTTGCATGAGAGTTTCTCGACCTTAAAGTCGCCTGCAGTTGAGCAGCCCTCGGGAGTGAACACTTTCAAGGGAGGCTCGGTGGCTGGTTCGTTAGCAGCCACCTCGGGAGAAGCCGTTTTGAGGGAAACTAGTTTAGGGGCAACCGCCTCAATATCGGCAACCGGTTGAGAAGATGAAAAGGCAACTTGTTGAGGAACAAATTTTGATGTTTTGGCCATTGTTATCTGGGAGAGGTTTGAAAATCTGAAGAAAGAATGCAAAGTTTTGAAAAAACGGATTTTGAATATGAAGAACAGAGTATGAAGATTTGAAGAAAATCTGGGTAAAAATATGGGAATCACTATGAAAATTGAAGAACAAGGATGAAGATATGAAGGTTTGAAGGAGGCTTGATGATGGCTGAAAAGCTCGAAGGTAATAATTTAGTCGAAAAGTAGAAAAAGAACAAAGGGTGGAAGCTTTTATAGGGAAACAGACGACGTTTCGCATTCTGGGGCAACCAACCGATGAGCGACACGTGTCCGAAGTCAGAATGACGCGACTGATGGGACATTTTGGCTCCCTCGTCATAACGTACGAAGGAAGGAACCAGAGAACATTTATCGTTTCCCATCGTTTCGGCAAGCCTACTTTTTGAGAAACGAGGGGACTATCTGTATACGGGTAAAACCGAGACCACTGAGTGCCCCGGCTTCCCGGTGAAGTAAATGGAGCAGGGACATGACCGTAGGAATCGAAATCAGAGCGAGGAGCCCCTCGTATCAGGGCTCGAGCAAAACACCTGCCCTCAGAGACATCGGGACCATGTCCTTCGGGTCCGGTTCGAGTTCCAAGACTTCGGAGAGCATTACCAAACAATCGCACACGACTAACAAAGGACCGTGATGTCCGTTCCCAACCGAATATCATAGTGTAAATCTCGGCCCGTATCGGCGGAAAATCATTGATTAGCGAAAATGAAGATTTTCGCCTTTCTTAGAATTGTACTTAGGTTAAACTCCCCTACTATATAAGGGGAAGCTTATTATTCATTAGACATCGTAATACGCATACCAAGACAATATAATTTTATTCTTTCTGTTTCTAAAAGTTATTCAAATTTCTTATTTTTGTTCATAAGTTTTTCATAAGTGCAAGCTCGAAACCGAAGGTAGGTTCCCCGTTAAGCTATTAACCGAGCTCGGACTTACTTTTATCATTGGTTTGGCCATATATTACGTCTTTTATTTTGCTTAATTTAACGTCACTGATCACTTGTATTGAATTAATCTACATATCCTTAAAATCGTATATAAATTTAATTGTTATCTGTTTTAAGGATAAACACCAACTGCTATCATTGATCAGACAGTTTCTGTTCCTGTTTCATTTTCAGATATCCTCACCATGTTATTTCTGGCTCATTCTTTCTTTTCTGTTTCTAAAGAAAGTTTTTTTTAAGCATATTTGTTTATTTTGTCAAAAACTGAATAAAAATAAGGCATAGACTAGGATTTTGATGTAATGGTAATACCGCAATGCAATACGTGATGTAGGATTAGGTGCCTGTTGCGCTCTTTGGAAATTCTAGGTTATTAAAATTAGATAAATAAGGCATAGACAAGTGTTCTGTTTTGAAATGTGGTCCCATTTTGAACTTTTTTTTAGTTAGATGACAGTAAGGGTGGCTAATGGTCCGGTTCATATCGGATCAGTAGAAATCGGACCATTTATTGGCTTGGGATGCCGGTCCCGGTAGCGGGACGGTTTGCCCTTTTGAAACCGGATGAACCGAAAAAAAAAGGGCCGGAACCGGACCGGACCGGTTCGCAAAAAAAGAAGAAGAAGTCTGCTTCTTTAAAAACTAGCTGTTGGCAACGGCTCTATTGAGCTAATAACATTGTCCAACGGCCAAAAACGGCCATTTCACCCCATAACCACCCCTAACTATTTTTTCCTATAAATACCCCATTATTTCATCATATTTTTCACAAAAATCATCCAATTCTCTCTAATTCTTTCAAATTCTCTACAATATTGCTATTTTGCTACTTTGGCTATTTGTGTAAATTATACAATTTTGATTCTTTATCAAGTTTTAATTGGAGTTGCTATCAAGTGAAGGTTCAAGTTTCAACTTCACCACAATTATACGGTTATATTTGGTTGGTCGTTCCTACTTCCTAATCTTTTATTATATTTTTGTCATATATCTATTTTATTTGCTATAATTATGTCTCAAAGAGGTTCAATTGGAACTAGTAGTGGATGGGGGGAGGGGGGA